>QVIE01002200.1:0-34488 GCA_013387415.1 Panellus pusillus | reverse complement strand
ACTGTTGTAACGCCTCAGCAAAGAGGTTTGAAGCTCAATGTGCAGAGATTTTCGCTTGATCCACCAGATTCGGCCGGCTAATTCTGATGTGAATAAAGGTAGGCGAAGCTGGTTGTAATTTGCTACTGTGCCAGTCAAAATGGTCAAAACTAAGTTCGTTGTGCAAATCAAGACAAATTCAAATCTGTGGTACGACCACGTCCAGTGTTGATATTGGGTGATCACCCCCAAAACTGACCCAGCGTGAGCAACCTTGTTCCAGATCCGAGATGTCAGCTCACCCGCAGTCGACAGCATGAGTGTTATAGGCAGAATACAACCGCTATAGAAATGATTATCGTAAACTTCTTCGGTATTGCAACTCGGACTGCCTCACCTCTCCGGGAGTGCCATATAACATAGCAAACGGTATACCTATACAAATTTGTTCACCACATATTTCGACGTCCATAGAGCGGAAAGCCTTACAAATAGACTGTCTCCGTTAAACTGATGTTGCAGCCACTCTCAGCAGACAGTACCGGAAAAACACGGGACCCACACATTAATTGCCAGTATGACATGACTGGCGCTGACGAGCGAATCATATGATGTCATCAGGTCGCTGCTTCCCACCAATGGCTGCACAGCGCGAAAATATATGGCGAGGGAGGTGAGTTGTAGAACCAACTGTACGGTTGCAGCTAGAAACATTGCCCAGCTTGTCAAGAAAAGAATGTTCCTTCCCGCTGCGCCGCGACGAGAAAGGCTCTGGATTGCCGAGAGGAAGAAGTGAACGTAGATTCCTGTCGTGCGAGCTTCGGCCGTGCAGACAGAGCACCACCGTTGAGTACCCACCGTAGAGTAAAAGTTCCACCTTTCACGAAAGATGAGACCAGAAGATGAGACCAGAAAAGGAATTCAGGCGTGCATCACTTACGCTTGCTTGAGAAACGTTGTAGACGAGATCGTGCCAAGCCCCGGTCGAGTCAACCACATCGTTCGTAGATTCCATTGCAGCAGGAGGAGAGAAGGGATATTTGAGTTCAGTGTGAAACTATAAGAGGGCTATGCAAGCGGCAGAACATAAGTAGAACATTGTGGCAGATGATGGAGAGTTCGATGCTGATTTTGATCCTCATATGAATGCGCAAGCTACTTATTTTGGACTGCCGGCAATATTTGCCCAGAAGCAGGTTGCAGAGGGTATAAGACCATTTTTTGAAAATTGTGACAACGTGCCCGATTCAATATGGGAGTATTCGAAAACGCCCGGAGAAATCTTGAGGTCTCTGGAGGTGAACGATCAAATCGCGATTCGCGGAGACTCCGACCGGCGACTGCATCTCGTTTTGACCGATGTCCGATGGTTATCGTTCCCGTGAGCGCTACTCTGTCATTATGACACGGAAAAAGATCTGCAGAGCACGATACCTTGTGGCCTTTGCAGGCTGGTGTGTCAGAAGTTTTGCTGAGAAGTTCAATCATGACTACGATCGAAGACAACGCCCAGATTAGGGCAGTCTTGATCAGAGATGCAGAGGGACAGGAGGGGCAGCCATATTTCTGTGGTATGTTGAACTTGGCCGCGACTGATCATGGCTGTCAGTGTCGGGACACTTCCGACATGAGCGCGGAGGTCAATTGAATAAGGTCCTTGTTTGGTTCGTGCAAAGTGATCAAAATTTCAGAGAGCTCGAAAAAATTGGTGATAAGAAAAATTTCTGTCGCCGAATATGCGAAGATATAGGAAGGATCAAAAATTATGGAATAACGGGAAGCTCAGAATAAAATGGTGTGCTAATCAAATCGAAGTTGCTTCGTCCAGAAGCAAGTGATTCAAGTAGCCGATTGGAGCGACGCGGAAATCTTCCGTTGTAATGTTGACAATACCAGGATCGCTAAAGGTAAAGAGGGAAGTGCGTCCAGTGGATGATGGGGTGTTCCACGTCGGCCAGAAGATACCTGAGGCATTTTCCAAGGAGTTAGAGGGACGATTGGGATCCAAAGTGTTGACGAAGTTGACTGCAAACAAACAGTATTAATTCAGAATCTGGCTGCACGGTATCAAGCTGGCACCCACCCAGTGCATCGACAGCGGTAGTATCAGCATCGGTTGTGAGATTTGCTGGGAACCATAGCGCGAGGTCACTCCCGTGAAAAGAGCCGAGATACGAGCTGTTCTTCCCGCGTTTGTTCACTGCCGAAAAAATGAACTATGAGTACAAGGCGTGGCACGGAACTTCAGAAGTAATCCACTCACACCAACTCCAAGTATTTTGTCTCGTGGATGCATGCTCCAAAAAGAGTCTTCGCGGGCCCAAGAAACAAAGGTCGCCCTGGAACGCAGCGATGCGCTTGAATTCAGGCCTTGATCCATTCATTTCTGCTATAAATCAAGAGTGGGGGAACATACGACAGTTGGTTGGCAGTACCCGTGCCGAATGGAGACCCCTGCGTTTCGTCGCCGGTGATCTCATTGAATTGAGGGTCCAAGAATAAAGAAATCTTGACTGACCTCAGTAGGATCGTCGGGGTAAAGATGTCCAACATCAGCTATTTGGTCTGGAGTCGCGTTGGGTAGGTAGCTAGGACACAATGAGGTCGAGGAACGCGGGGAAGTGTTTAAAAAACAAACACGGAATGTACGTAGTCCAAGAATTCGGTGCCAGTGCTGTGCGAATAAGGGACAGAAATGCGTCTCGGAGAGTAATGAAAAACCATATACATACGTGATGTTCACAAGCGCCACGGAGAAGACGCTACAAATCGTCAGGGTCGCAGCTGATATATAGAACGATGGGCGTACGTTCCCTCATCATCAGAGTCTCCGGTCAGAAGAGGAGCCTATACACGACGGATCCACGTTAGTTCAGACAATTGCATCAAGCCGCAAACATCACCTTAGAGTACAGTCCGCGAGACACAGAATCGAGCGGATCGTTCACGACAACATCGTCGTCAATCCTGGGCTTCCATCCGAGTGCGATACTGTCAAACGAGAAGAAATCGGGAGTTTTGTTGATAGAGGCCATCAGGGAATCAAACGGGACTTGACGAAGACAATCGAGCGTATCGCTTGCGGTGGTGCAGTTGTTCGCAGATACCAGCTCGTCGTAGAGGGATTGGCCGTCACCATCGGCGACCGATGAGAGAGGCCAGGGAGAGCCTGCGTCCTGAGAAAAATCGGCGGAAATGTATCGCGAGGTCGGAGATAAGCTCACCATAAAGGCACCACGAAACAAGCCGTTTGAATGTCGTTTATTGTCGAGAAGGAGTAGACTCGTCGATATCGCTCCTGCGCTCACACCTCCGCTTGCTGGTTGTCAGTGAACGATCGAGGAGAGTCGACGGACGATATTCACATAACAACACGATCGGGATCTCCACCAAAAGCAACGATATGCTTTTTGATCCATTCCAGCCCAGACATCTCTGCGAACGCGATCGTCATGACCGGGTGTCCAGATGAACGAAACAGGCGGAACACCCACGGTCTCGCAAGCCAAGATTGGTGACCCTGCTTCAGCTACTTGTTTTCCAGCCAAAAAGCCGAACGCTGAGGAGGAACGTTTACGGCGTGTCATATATCAGAGGGAGACGAATGACCATTAACACGATAGTTGAGCGCCACGACAATGATAGGTTGGCTCGTCGTAATTGACCTTTCCACAGCAGGCGTCAAATCAACGTCGCGAGAATTCCCGACCTCAAATCCACCTGTAGGGACGTGAATATGCATTTTACTGAACCGAGCTCGAATCTTACCGCCGAAGATCCACTGATCAGGTGTAAGCATGCCGGGAGAAAAAAATGAATTATGAGCTAGCGTACCACAAAGACGGGAAGTTTCGTGGCGCCATCCGAACCGATGGGCTTGTATATATCCAAATACAGGCCTGAACAAAATCATCAGAATTGTATGACTGAAGCACGTTGAATCCGTACAGTCTTCGGAAACGGAAGGGTACGTGCCACCAACGAAAGGAACCGGGTCCGGAAGGGGAGTCAACGCCTGTTGAGGACAGGCGGGAGCAAACTGCGTGGCATTCTGAATGCCGTGCAGGATTCTGGGCGCACGTGGAGTTTCAAACCGTCCTCTTGTAGTCTATTTCAACGACACGAAACATTTTTGGTGTCTAGACGTACGCTTGAGCGAACTGGACACCTAGAAATTTTGTTAAATTGCCATCGTTGAAGCCTTGGAAAGTCGCGTATGGGAGGGAAACAGTGGGCCTGGAGGCTGCTGCCGAGGCAAGAACGCCGTAGCAGAGGGGAAGACTGTAACAAGAGAAATTGAGAACATGACTGACACACTCGAGCCGACCTACGTTTCTTAAATAAACGGGTGCAACCGCTGAATGGAGTATTTTTGATCGAAGTGCCGCCGCTGCTGGGCGCTCACGACGGGGAAAGGCTAAACGGCTAAACGGACCTCGAGTGCCGTCGCCTAGGATTGCTTGGTAAGGGTAGACGGACATTGCCGCGGTAGTACTTGACACTGACGTATGTTGTGTCAGTCTGGACTCTGCGGCAACGTTGCTGCAGCTTCGCACTGCAGCAGCTGCACATTACTCTCCAGCGCTCTGCTGTGTCAGTCCAGTCAGTCTGCGATAGTCTGCTGCGGCGCTGCCTGCAACCCTTTCGCCACGAAGCGTGCTGCCCGCTTGGCGAAATTGGTAATCACGGCCTGCAGCAGTTGGGCTTTAGTTATACTGATCGGACTGTCACTGTAAAGGCCTGCACAGTCGCACCTTTGAGACTGCCGCTGGGGAACCGACGCCGGTGGTCACAGAACGAGTAAAACTCCGAGTCTGTTCAAGTAACTTAGGTCGGCACTATTAAACGCCAACACAGCAAGGACATACGCGTTGGCGCGGGGCTCAAGCAGTCAACTGCCACTCTCCCTGGCACCGACCCCTCCACGCCCTTCCCAGCTCTTCCAAAAACTCTAACCCAGCCCGGATCGTGTGCTCTGATACATACTGCCACGCATCGTCGCGCTGGAGGTTCGATAAAATATCCCGCGCAGTCGGCCCTGGCCGAGGCCCACTCCTTGCTCCTGCATTGGCTCGCACGCGCGCCACAGCCTCGTCCACCAACGTCCGAATGGTGCGCTCGGCCTGCGCAGCCACGAACGCGGAGATAGCGAGATGTACGCTTGTTCCCCAGTTTCAGGATCCGATAATACGTCCTCATCCTCGTCGTCCTCGACGACGCTCGCCGAAGATATCGCCGTACTATCCGCACCCACAGTCGAACGCGAGCTGTTGACCTTCCACAACCCCCCGCTTGCATCCGGGTCTGCATCCAGCTCCCGTTCCCGCTCCAGCTCCGAATACGGTCGTGCAGCATCCCAGATAATCACATCCCCGTCTTTCACAAGCTGCTGAACACCCCACACGAACAGCCGTTTCATCCTCGGGTGCAGTTTCTCCTTGTCCTCACGTTTCGCCTTCGAGTCGATTTGAGCGCTAAGGGCACCGTCAACCCCACTTTTCTGAGCCTTTCTCCGCGCCTCGCGCGCGCGCCGCTTCGCCTCAGCTTTGACGACGCGTTTCGCCATGAGCGCGAGCTCGGGCACGCGACGCAGGTACGAGATTGTGAAACCCCGAACGACCTTTCCAGACGTCATTTCTGAAGAAGGGAGCGGTTGCGCGAAATCGAGCGGAATAATCCCGCCGGCGTGCGGTTAGACGGCCGCGGCGTCTCGTCATTCAAGGGGAGCGGTCGATTCCCCGACATTGTGGGGGTCGTCGGTGCAGGACCGGGCGCCGGAAGGCGCAAGTGATCGGCATTGTCCATGTAGTGCTTGACGTAGATGCGGAACGCATTGTCGGTCAGATCTTGCGTGTGAAGACGGGATGGATGTCGGAGCTTGGGGAGCGATGCGGGAGACGGTGTTGATTTGACAGGGGAGTTGACCGTGCTGCTCGGGGCACTGCTGGATGGCGTGGAGGGACGATTGTAGTGAGGCCCGACGGAGCGGTTGTATGTGCCAACTGCAAGGGAGGTGGGCGTTCGGGAATTTCCCAAGGCTCATCTAGTTGGTAATGGTTCTTGTGTAGAGCGTGCACGGCAATCCAATGTCGTGGTTCGTCGTCCGAAGACGGGCATCTGACTTTGAGTATATAGGTATATGTCACGTTCACGAGATGGGATTCTAACCGATCGAGTCGATCATGATCCTTCTGGTATCCCGCCAGGGTGAGATCCTGCCGACTATGAACACAGAGTCACCTATATAGGCAAGAGGCTTCGGGGGCGGTGGATTCTCCTTGTTTGGTGGGGGCCCGGAGGCTTGTGTATGCAGTCAATGACAGCAGAACCATCATCCACTAAAAAGGACGTAAATTCCGGAGAAAAAGGTCGAGAAACGCTCACATGAGTACATAGTGCGGCTCTCCCATGCCTGGACCCCGACCAACATTCCCGCCAACTTGACGCTTCGACACGGAACACGGCCTAGCCAGAAGTATTCGGCATCTAGGACAGTCAATATGAGCATCCAAGGGGAAGATGCCGGCTGACCTTTGACACCGCTTTCCCGCATATTTAGCACATCCTTGGCAAAGCAAGAGGCAATGGCGTCGGGTGTCAGTGTCCATTGCCAGATTCGAGATGACATGTGGTGAGTCAGGAGCAAGGAGCGACACGTCACAGCACATGGTGTGACATGTTCACACTACTTTCCCACAGTTCGACTTCAGCTAGGTGGATTCGTCTCCTTTCAATCCAAACTACTATGATAAATTGGCATGGCAGCAGTATGACTCTTAACTTTCGCCGTAGCGCCATACTCTGCATCCGGCCAATTCTCCTTAGCCCACTCCTGTATTTCATCGAATCTGCGCCGGCAGATGTCCGCGACATTCCCGGGGACGATATACGCGTTTCGTTCATCATCCAGTTGCCAGCTAGAAGATGAGAATCAATCGAGTCATAATTCGATAGAAAAAGCTGTCATGTATGAAAACGTTAATATTCGCATTGAACATAGTTGAAACTTGATTGACGAATCCTGTCAACGCAGTGTGTTGGTATATACCGTTGCGATCAACTATACATTGAGGGGCACAAGACAAACACTGACCGACGTGGTCCGTTACTCGAAAAGATACGTATTCGTAAGCCATGCTGTGTATGGATGCTGTCTGACGCTGACTGACAGTACCATGAAGAGCCAACGTCGCATGATTTTCCTTCTCCAGGCCCCGGTCACTACCTACTAGGTCTGTCTGGCAAATTTCAAGGATTTTTTCTTGTATTTTGACCCTATGAACTTTCGGCTTCTGAGGGCAGTTTACTCTATCGCGGACCCATTTCCCTAATTTTCGCCCACAGATTTACTCTATTCCGAACAAAGTTCAAACCTAGTAGGTAGTAACCGGAGGCCTCTATGGTTCTGACTGAAACTGACCAATTCGTTCAGTAGTCAACATATTACGGCGTGGGGAACCCATTCCTGTCGCAAGTGCGTTTTCGTTCACATCTTCCCTCGATCTCATTCATTCAAAAAGAATGATATCCGTCTCCGTAGGTACGGTTTTGGTGTCTCGAGCGGGGAAAGAGCACCTGTTTGGACTTCATTATCACCACATACTCAGACATATGACCTGACTTTTCATTAAATATTCTTAGTTTATGCCAAAATGTAGTCCGACAGGAACTTTCCATCAAGTTTTTGCGCCAGTGGGAAGTTTCACAAACTCTTGAGGCGGCATTCGAGGTTTTAGGTCTTAATCAAAGTTTGTACCGTCGAACATGAAGTTTGAACCGTTCTAGCCGGTGGTTTCCCAGAATGTTGGAGTATCTCGGCTTCTGATGGATCCGAAGCCGTTGTGATGGCAGACGTTGCTCACGGACGGATCAACAGTTTAACGGACCGTCACGGTGGCACTGGTTACTTAGTAGAGCAGACCCATGTTCAACAGGTTACAGCAGAGAAACTGAATCTTGAGTAACTTCAGGTAATATCAGTCAAAGCCAATGAAGATACTTCTGAAATGTGCAAGAAAAATCCGTGCCCTCAGCTCCGAGTCCGGCATCAGAACTGATCTTTGATGCTTGAGTCCTGTGCGACAGCCTGGTTAGCTGTACAAGAGACTAAGTTAGCTGATCCCTCAAAAAAAATGCAATGACCTCTCATATCTATCAGACTCCGGCCAGAGTGAGAGACTGGGCAGAAATATGCTCTGGCACCCACTCAACTGCCAGCCAACGCCGACCCTGATTGAAATCAATCAGACCATCAAGCCGAAGGCTGCCAAACAATATCAACTCTGCTGATTGACCACCGGTCAAAAAAAATCAACCAAAGGCATGAACTGCCAAACTAAGCACTGGTGAAATTCACTATGTTCGGCTAAAATCTGCCTGAAACTTCAATGTTCGACTTGGTCGTGTAGTTCAGGCTGACGGCAACATTTGATGATCATTCCGACTTCCGACTACGGCTTCGCGCTCGCTTTTTTGATGAAAAATGCTGTCATACAGACACGTATGATCAACTTTGTGTCCTTGGTTCAAGTTCTAATTGAATTCCCACGGTTGAAATTGATGCCTTCGGCAAACACCTGATGCATGATGGCGATCAACGTCACGTTACCGTTGGGCACTTCAGTAGCCGCAAGCATGACTCTCGAAATCCACGCTTTTATCCACGGCAGGTGAGTCTGTTTGAGCCTATTCATTCTCACCGGCCAATTGCTATAGCGATAACACGCGGTGTGAAGTTCCGATGCACGGACTCGAGGTTCCCCAGCAAGCGCAGTCTGCGCAGAACAATGTCGCCCTCCTCGACGAATGAGCGCAGAAAAGCATGGCTGTGGCCATTGGCATAGACATGAAACACACGCAGACTGAGAGATGGAGATGCAAAGTATGCGGTAGGATCTAAGCCGAATTTACTCTCCACTCGTCCATGATTTCTTTTGCAAGGTGCCCGTGCGGCGCGTGCTCGTGAAATTTGGTTCGATCCACGTCCATCTCTGCGTCTGTCTGAGCCTCTGGCTATTGTTTATGTGGGTTATACTGAAGGACTCAATGCGTTACTCCCAGATTTCATAGATCCATCATCTCTGCGAGGCCGACGGATCCTGCCACACCGAGGTGCAGACTGGCGCACACGAGCCCGCAGTTGAGACTGCCGGTGTGCCTCCGAAGCGGCGCCATCCTTGCGTCTCCCATCCCCGACAAAACACCCATCCGCTTTTCCGGCAGCTGCGCCAAGTACGAGACGGCTGACCCTGGATTCGCCATCAGCCGATGCAGCAAGTGTAAACCAACCAGGAAATTTCTTTCTGGATAACATTCTTCTATCTGAGCACTTGTATTTTGTCAGATATTGCAGGTATGTCCCCTGGTGATTTCGTTCTCCTTCGAGTCTTAATCTATCCACTCCGCAGCGGCATTAGCGTGGAATGCCAGAAAGAGGACTGGCCTCTGCACGGCAAGCTTTGTCTCCTTGCTCTTCTTCTCGAATTCCGCTCGACAGTCTGATGCAGATACTTGTTACATCTCTTCTTCTGGCAGCATTGCGCTTCGCTCAACACCGCTTTCTCCGACTCGTCCCTACTGGATCGCTACTTGACCCACCGCCACCGATCGGAGATTTGACTGAATGTGAGCCCAATTCCTGCCGTCATCGTGCCTTCGGTGCGACATACAAGATGATGATGAACAGTCATTTAGTGGCTGAATATCTCTACTTCCGTTGTCGATGCCGCTGCCACAGAATATCATTTCATCCGGGATTGCTGCTTTTTCCGTAACTCCGGGTAAGTCAATACTATATTCCCCGAGCTCTACGGTCAGCATTCAAGTGCGGAATACTGCATCTGTTCGATATGCCTGGCGATCACGGCTCCGTTCAACTTCGCCACGGCCCACGGGAGGTCTACGACATCGTACTAAGCATATTCAGTCTGTGCTATTTTCACTTTTGACATACCTTGCTGATTGCTTAGAACATAAGACCGACGTCGACGCCAGCTCTCATGCGGGGAACGCGGGAACCGGATTGCCAAGTGTCCATGGCACTCGGAGGGTCGCATACTGCGACCGATCATAGGAAGGGCCCAGTGTGGCCTACATACGAGGTGTAAAGCACGAGATTACCTCGCGACTTTGTCGCGACTTCCAGAGTATTTCAGATTAAAACTGAGGGCATGGTTCGGATTTACCCGATTTGGATTTATGCGGGAATTACGCCACGGGATATTTTGTGTTGACAGTCGTTGCTCCTCGTCTTCGTCAGCGACGTTCTGGTAGCATCCACATACCCCGCGGCTGCCCACCATGCTGATCCCACTGCTCTGATTTTACACCGAGGAGGTGTTTTTTCTACCATCCTATTCGGTTTCCGACCACTCGACGGCGACGACGACGACGACAACGACGACGAGGACGACGATGTCCAGCACTAAGAAAGAAATGCCAGCAGTCACGAGCGTGCCTTTGCCTCCGCCGGAAGCCGCCGCGTACGAAAAACAGCCGGGCACCACGCACAACGATCTCCTCAAAGTAACAGTCCCACCACCTCCCCCGCAAAACGCGCCCCATCCCAATCCGCACCCAACACCCCCGCCGCTGGTCCTCGTACTCCCTCAAGAGCACCCTCCCGAGCCGCCTCCATCGTCTCCGAGGCCTCCTCCCACTCCCACCAGCCCCACAAATTCACACTCAAAGATCTCCTCAACAACGGACCGAAACTCTCGCGCCGCAGCAGCGCCCGCAGCGCTAGCTCAAGGCATAGCGCCGACAGCGAGAGCGAGCAGGGGCACGGGCAAGGAAAGCTCAAGGGCAGCAAGGGCAGCCAGAAGGGCGGCAGCCAGGCGGGCGACTCCGTCGGGTCGCTGTCGCAAAAGTACGGCATCTGCCAGAAGGTCGCCATCGGCAAGGGCGCGACGTCTGTCGTCCGGCTCGCCCACAAGTGGGATCGGAGCGAGGGGGAGAAGATGTACGCCGTCAAGGAGTTCCGAAAAAGGCGCCGCAATGAGACGGAGAAGGAGTATGTCAAGAAGCTCACCGCCGAGTTTTGTATAAGGTGGGTGTTGCTTTTTTTTCTCCAGCATCCTGACCCTCATCTGTGCAGCTCGACGCTCCACCACGTCAACGTCGTTGAGACAGTCGACCTCGTCCAGGACGAGCAGGGGAGGTGGTGCGAAGTCATGGAGGTATGCGTCTTCCCCTCTTCTTTTTAATCTCGTCCATCGTCTTCATCCTGCTCTTCCATCCCTCACTACCTCTCTTGCGCAAAAAACGACGGCCCCACATGTTCTCCGTGCGGTGTTTACGCCGTTTGGTTCTGTGGGAGGCCGTCGGCTTTCCGTCACGCCTCTATTCGTTCCCTTTGTACCCGGCTTACTTTCCCCAGTTTTGTCCGGGAGGTGATCTCTACGCAGCCATCAAGAAGGGTGGAATGTCTCCGAGTGAGGTGGGCGTCGATCACTCTGGCATATTATCGATCCTAATGAGATCCTAGGTCGAATGCTGTTTCAAGCAGATCCTCGCGGGTGTCGGCTACCTCCATTCACAAGGTGTGGCGCACCGCGACATCAAACCCGAGAATTTGTTTTTCGATACGACCGGGCATCTGAAGGTTCGTCTTGGATCGCCCTTGCTTCCCTGCCGCTCATCTCATCCCACCCAGATCGGGGACTACGGTGCATCGACCGTGTATCGCCTCCCCTGGGAAGCGACGATCCACATGTCGACCGGACTCTGCGGAAGCGAGCCGTACATCGCACCGGAGCAGTTCCTCGGGAAGCGTCAGCACCCTTCCTTCTCTACCTCTCCTCCGTAAATAACCCAAGGGACCCACAGCGTACGACGCGCGCCTCGTGGACATATGGGCCTGCGGGATAGTGTACTACTGCCTGCACTTCCAGGAGCTCCCCTGGCGCGCCGCGCAGGCGTCGGACCAGCTGTACTCTGCCTACGCCGCCGCGGCCGCCGCGACGCCCCCACCCCCGCTCGCCGCCGCGCCCCCGGCGCCGAATCCCAACGCGCCGCCGGTCGTGGACCGGGACAAGCACCACACGAACAGCGCGCTGGTGTTCCCGCCGACGATCAGCAACCTGTCGCCGCGCGCGTGCCGGCCGCTGATACGGCGGATGCTCGAGCCGGAGCCGAAGCTGCGCGCGGGCATCGAGGAGGTGCTTGGGAGCGCGTGGGTCAAGAGCGTCGAGGTTTGCTGGGAGGTCGGCGAGAACGCGAAGCACGTGCATGTGAATGCGCGGGCGACGGCTGCGGGGGTGTTGGGCGAGACGAGAGAGCGGTCCTAGGGTTTCCCGATCTGCGTCTGCCTCATCTCTGCTCCCCACCCAGTTTGTGCTTTGCTTTCTTGTCAGAAGTGTTTTCTTTTCCTCTTTTGTTCCCATCTCTATACTTTTTAGTTAGTTTATACGTAGTCCGGCTAGGCTATAGGTACATTCTGCTACACTACATAGTTAGTTGCGCGTATCGTATCGGGGAAGAAGTGAATGCAAGGATAATGTACCATGTATAGACGTCATGTGTCAGTAGAATCTTTATCTGGAACACTGCCGAATTCGAACAGCTCAAATGATTTCCTCGCAGTGGCTCGAGTCGAGTCTGCGGCGGCCGGCGCCGTCGAGATGGTTTACTAACGACACTCGTGGCATGCCCGCCGCGCTCGTCTGGGTCAAGAGTTTGAATTGCCTTCGATCCCCGCTGCAAGCTTCCTCTGGGCGTAAGGAAGCTCCGAGCCTTTCCGGGGTAACTCGCAACGCACAGGCTCGACAGGGGCGACCATCATCGTGGTATTGTGGCTTCGGACTCAGACAATGTTCCAAACTTCCAATATGAGGCCTATGAGGCTCGGGGCAAGCTTGGGGTGTGTGAGAGGATCTTCAATGATACGAGCAAACTCTGGTCGCACAGCTCAAGGGTCGGACGACATTCATGATTCCGATGCAGCAAGTTATGAGGGTACTCGGCTGCCAACTTTGGCGATGACGCCTGAACTTCTCTGCGGCAATTTTGCGCTCAGGCTGCAAACGTTTCGGTTCATCGACTTGCAAAGCCTTCTCTTCGGATACCAGAAACTCTGTGCGCCGCAGGAAAATTATAAAAGCACCGTTCGACCAACCGTCACCACAGCGCCATCTATCCCAACTTTGACATGTTCATCTCTGCTCTTTTTTTGGCCCTTATTCCTGCGTCCCTCGCGCAGACTACTCACACGGTTCAAGTCGGTCCTTCGGATACCTTGACCTACGTCCCTCCGGTTGTCACTGCCCTCCCAAACGACATCGTCCGCTTCGAGTTGTGCGTCGCATTCTACGAGCTCACCTCCCTCTTTTTAACTGCTGGACGCATGTCAGTTATCCCAAGAACCACACAGTCACTCAGTCCACCTTTCTCACTCCCTGCCACGCACTAACCGGTGGCGCATCGTCTGGCTTGTGAGCTACATTTCACGTCCAACAAGACTCCGCTGACCACAGGGCTGTGTGCATTTCAGCGTGCCGGTCTCTGACAACTCCAGCTCCGTGCCTACCTGGGACTTCCGCGTCACTGACGTCTTCCCAACCTGGTTCTTCTGCGCGCAAACGGCGCACTGTGGCTTGGTACGCGGTGCCTTTCCTTTCCAAACCACTTCCGAGTTTCAACACTTTTGTAAAGGGTATGGTGTTTGCCATCAACGCTGACCGAGCCTTGTTCGATGAGTTCCAAAGACTGGCGGAGTTGGAGAATGGGAATGGACCGAATGGTACCGTACGACCTCTTTGAAATTCGCTGTCGCTTGAACTGTGTATTGTGCCCCCGTATATATGTACGTCTAATCGATGGATGTATATAGCTATACGATAAAGCCCTCTTCATCTTGTTCGCCCTCGTCAAGCATACATCTCGTCCCCGAATCGGGATCAGAGACAGGACAGCCAAAGTACGGCCAGATCGCCGCAGCGTTGAGATCCTCGCGCGTCTCCACACCTACGCCGACGGTGCCGTTGACCTCGTACAGGTTCTTCGTGAGCCCGAGGGTGAGCTTGATGGCGGGTGCGCCGGGGGTGTAGCGCTCGAGAAGCTCCGAAGGGGACGCGGCGTCGGAAAACGAGGGGGAAGAAGGGGAGGGCGGGGACGAAGAAGTAGAGATGAGCCGTAAGACGTTCGTAGCTGCGACCGTGGCTTGATGGTAAGCGTTGTGCCCCGCGGGGATGGCGCCGAACGCGTCTGCGGCGTCGCCGACGACGAAGATGTGGGGGTAAGGCGTGGCCACATCTTCCTCGTCTTCGTCTTCTTCTTCGTCGACATCGGGATCCGCCACCGCCCCGAAGACGAAGGGCCCGCGTCGAGAGAGAGCCGCGCGAGGACGTCAGCGGAGACGTCATCCTCCGCGCTCGGAGTCGCAATCGGCGCGAGCTGCATCGTGCGCAGCACCCGCGCGAGCCCCGTACGCTGATCGACGCACCGCTCGTCTAGAGCCGCGAGCAGTCCGGTGTTGGGGACCTGCCCGGTGCAAAGCAGAATGAGGTCCGCGGAGATCTCGCGCCCGCTCTGCGTGCGCACAGTGCGCGCGGTAGGGATGACGGAACTGATATCGAGCCGCTCGCCAAGGATAACGGAGATGGACGTGAGCTCGAGGGCTTGCAGGACTAGCGAGACACAGTCAGCAGGGGATAAAACGGGAAAGGGAAGGGTGAAAGACGCACTCTCCGTGTGCATGGCGGGGTCGAAGCGCGGAAGGAGGCGGTGGCGCGAGTGGAGAAGCGTCACGGGCTTGCCGGGATGAATGGCGGCGATGTCTGTCGCGAATTCTGGATGAAGGCAATCAGTAATCCGGATTGCGTGCTCAGGATGGACGTACGGATACCGAGGGCGCCGGCGCCGACAACCAGCACGGATTCAGCGTCTTCGATAAGCCGCTGTCTTTCCTTGAGCCAGGCGATGCCCTCCTTCTTCGACCCGCCGTAGGGCTGCACCATCTTTTTTTGCTGGTCCGGAGCGGAACCCCAGAGGTTCAGTGGCGCTGGGAGGTGCGAACCGAGGGCGTAAACTGCATAATCGAAGTGAAGAGTCTCCGTCGTGTCGGTTCCAGCCCGCGAAAAGACAACGGAATGTACATCAAGCGTTATGATCTGCGCTTGGATGAAGGTCGCATTTGTCGCGGATCCGGCCGGCAGATTGAAGATATTGTCGTAAGGAACGACTACAACAGTGAGTACGAGCAGGAAGCAATGGTATTGACGACTCACAAGCCTTGTGTTCGTGGCCCGGTAAAATGGCAAGTCGCGGGAAGATGTAGACGTCTGAAGCAGCTCAGAAAGCCGTGAATCCGCGGAGTACTTGACTCACGATTGACGTGCCTACACCATTCCTTCAGATGATTGAGAAAAACAACGAAAGAAAGGACATACGAGTTGCGATCAAGGAGTACAATCCGCCAGCCGTCCGGAAGCCTTGCTGCGATCAGCTGGGCCGCACGCGCGCCTATAAAAGCACTTATGAGCCACGGAAAGGGATATTGAAACGGCGTATACCCCCGTAGGCGCCGCCCAGGACGACGACGGTCTTGGTCCGGAGCATGCAGGACGATCGAGCTCGAGACTCTGCTCGAGATCTGTTATCTGATACAAAAAGCCCCGGCCGATTTGCTCCGACTAACGCCGAGGGGAAAAAAATCATCTTTTGCGTCGCGAAAGTACATAATGTCAGCTGATATACCTTTTTTGTCTGTGACATAAACACTTTGTCCTGATCATCGTCGCTCTGTACGGACTTCACCTGGTGCGCCACCAGGCCACCGGCTCTTCTCGGCTTGCATATTTGGGCCCCTGGGGGTCCAGAGAGCCCATCAAAAATGAAATTTTGTTTGATAGAGTTTCCGGATCTCATCAACAAGGCATTCTCTTGCCGAATTTGAACCAGAACAGTCAAACTTGGTAGTAACGGAACTCCCTCCAAGTCCCCGACATACCAGCGATGTCTAGACTGTGACTCATTAAAATAAATGTGAGTTTCACTGATGGAATAAGGGCATTGCAGCATCTTGATAGCGCCATTCACCAGCAGATTTCAAGATTTGCAGTTAAGTCGGCGAAAAAGCTTATCGGAGTTGGCATAGGGACGCCGATGTCTCATCGAATACCTCGCAGGCAGTCAGCAAACAATGCCGCAAATGTTGTAGAGATCAGTGATATGGTGCTGAAAGATAGATTGGACACGGAAAATGCACACGGGTTTGTTGGTGCGAAGAAAACTCTGATCCAGTATCAAATCAATCAGATCAATTGACCCGCCTGACATTGATTTGATGTCCGTGCGACATCCCGTTTCTGTCCGGAGTTCACGAATCTAGACAACCACCCGGTCAGTCAACCTGATCTTGGGGCAGGTTGTGCTTATTTTCTGGTTCCTATTAACAAAAATTGTCATTGGCACTCCCCAATATTCAATTCACCGAGCATGAGCTGTAAAAGCATCGCACACAATGTAGCAACAAGGATTCGCAGGGAAACTGTAGTTTTCTATGTTTTCCCAGTAACTGCAGTTTCTCCAATGAGTGATTCAACCGTGCCTTACCTTACATAGCCAAGCCCTAGTAGCGGGCTGCAGGATACAGCTGAATTCCGAACTCCGCACATCGGATGATGTGGCTGTGGCGAGCTCCAGAATGCTTGCCGCACAGCCACAATCACTCGATATCAGAATATAAGGACACGTACAGCAAACTCTGAGGGTTGATCGGCAAACCAAGAACATTGTAATCAGTGGAATTGGGGCAGTAGCGAGCCTGGCTTGAGAATTCTAACATTCAGCGTGTACACCAACAAACCCGATGCAGATTCTGCTACTTCTTTCCAACATGTCTCGATCACACGACCGCGCTAAGGTGGAAATTTCTCCCCTGCCACTTGGCACTATGACGGAACTGGATTCGAGGCACCTGTGCCCAAAATCCGATTATGTCATTGCAATGGAGGCCTCAATAAAAGGAACGGCCATAAATACGGTCCGGCATATTTCTCTTCGACCTCATCCCCGACCACACCCTGCCATTCTCTGGGTCCAGATCCTCCTCAGCCTCTTCGTCCACTGGCGGCAGCGGCTGCCCGCTTGACCGCCAATTGCCACTGATCCGTCGTGTCAAGTCGATCCGATGATTTGATGTCGTCATTGCTTGCTCTCGAGCGCCACGTCGACGGATTCCAAGCTGATGCAGGGCTAACATATCTTGCATCTCTTTGGCTAACCTCAATCATACTTGAACATGCTTCTTTCCATCGGTCTTTTGCTTACCTCTTGTCTTCTGGGAATTACATTATTGTCAACTCGGAATGATCTTTTTGTCCAGACTTTAAGTACTGCGCCGGAGAGCAACATTGGCGACCCGGGAAGAATCCATACTCATCCAACCACATCTCTGGACCTCATAAAAATGTTTCGGACTCACAGCTGCGTCACACTCTGTTTGAAATCAGCTCCCGCCGCTAGATGATCTGTGAGCATTTGAAATTCGTTTATCGACCGGAAATACTTTTCACCGTCGCCTTTTGCACTGCTCTCCATGCCTCCGAGGAAGAAGAAGCCAGAACTCCTCCCTGAGGGGCAGTCCCGACCCAGGGGCCGCCCGAAGAAGGAGTTCGTCAAGCGAGGACGGGCAGCTGTCAAGGCCTTCGCAGAAAAGCTGTTTACGGCGCGCACACCTACTCCACCGCCACCACGCTCGCAGACCAGATCTCTGGTAGACCACTTTTGGAGGAGGAGGCTAGGGAGGCTAGGCTGGCCGGGCAGCAGTATGGCAGGCAGGCAGTGTTTGTGGACAACGGGATCGATCCCGTGTGGCTACAGCATATCGACCGGGAGAACAAGAGTCGGAAACCGAACAAGAAAACTTGGAGGCTGCTGGACACACTAAACACGGAGGATATCCCGACTTGGTTTAACAATCAGGTGCGTCAACGAAACTTCACAAAGCACTACATTCTAATGTGCGCACCGCCGCAGAAAAATGATTACAGACCTCGCGAGCACCAATACTCTCGCGCGGCTACTATCACCTGGTTTGGGCACCCCGGTGACAGTCCGAACGATATTCGCGCACGTAAGATGATCGTCCGCTTGAGTAAACAAGCGGAGCCCGGCACCGAGCTTCGTGAGGTGCTTGTCAGCGCGAAACGCCCTATTTTGCGATGGACCTACGTGTGTGCAGGTGTTCATCGAATGGTGGTGGCGGGGGATACCAGCGATGAGCCTGACGAGGAGGAAGATACCCGCAGCCCTGCGGTGGAACCAGAAGCAGGGGACGGAGCTGGAGACGACGGAGCACATGGGAGTAGGCGTGAGTCGGGAGATGAAGATAGTGCCGATTCCGACGTGGAAGAGAAATTGAGCCGCTGGAAAAAATGTGACGGTGAGGTGCAGCTCCAGGTGACACAAATTCTTGTATCGTTCAGCAAAGCTCTCACATTTATGTCAGTTTGAGGTTACCGCCGACGACCCCAGTGTCGTCAAAATCTGGCAAACCGGCGAGCATGAGGACGCCCGACCTGAGCAGTATGCCCATCTCGAATTCTCTCGCTTTCTGAGACTGGAGATTCTGGACCGTTTCCGCCGGCGTGGTGCAAAAGCGACGTTGGTACAGCGTGGTATGTCTATAGTCATTCATCTTGTGTATCTGACACTTCACGTTGTTATTACAGACCTTGTGGACGACTTCACAATGCAGGACTCTTCCGGAAAAGCACATAAATTGCCCCCCTTCCGCCTTCCCTCAGTCAAGCAAATTCGGCGCATGCTCTCGGCTGGCCGTCAGCGGGAGCGCTTAGACCACAACCCCTTCCGTGCGACTTGGCTTATGGTGGAACGTAATCCAAAGGACATGTACAAGTGGGTCGAATCATTCTCGATCTCGGCGTCAGTTCATATCTTCCAGCTACACACCACACGATTTTGCGAAGGAAGACTCCAAATCCAAATTCACTGTCGCAATCACGGACGACTTCTCCCTGGACAGCACCATACTCAATACATCTGCACCCAATGGCACACTGTTTATCGACTCGACTCATCGCTTACAGAATGAGAATCGTGCAGCTACCACTGCACTTTGCACAGCGAACGAAGATCTCCATATGATGCCCGGTAAGCACGAACAACGATCTTACCTCAATCTCACTGTTGACTTGACCATATTTGTGCACAGGTGCGTACCTGATTTCCGCAAATATCAAAGCACCTACGATATCGGAATTCCTCCTTAAAACCGTGCGGAAGATCGAGGAACGCGCGAAAGAAGTTGTGGCTGGTATGTACAAAATCTAACGAAGCAGTCCGGTTCTGACGTTTCATCTTCAGACCCATCCAAAATTGAGGGTCGGGATCTGGTCGCCCGCGAACGAATATTAGAGCGGTGCAATCATATAGTGAAACACGGGTTTACGTGCTCAGCCATCATGATGGACAAGTCGCGCTCAGAGCATAATGGCGTTATGGAGGGTAAGCAAGTCGCGCATGGGCCGATGGAATCTGAACTCACAGACAACATATTGTAGCACTTACGGCTCTAGGGATAGAGCACTCTGTGTGCCTTCGTCTCTGCCAATTCCATGTTATCCAGGCGCTTCTACGATATGACTGGGACAACGGACAGCAGGGACTTGGGTTTGCGCTGCCCTTGCGCCTCAAATTTGACATCATCGTCCTGTTCCGCACTCTCCAGCGCTGCCGTACATGGGATGGGTGGCCGATAGCCAAGGCTGCGTTTCACAACGGACTTGCTGGTCTGTTGGAGGATGCAGATCCGGCAAGTTTGGCCGAGGAACTGGCGGAGGAGCAGCGCCAGGGTGTGCCGTCCAAACCCAAAACCAAATTTACCCAGGTCTTGAATTCCATCCTTTCGAAACTTCGCTCATTCTGTCGGTGCTAATACTGTGCCAGAATCCGAAACCGAGAACGAAGAGGGCGAAAGCAGCTGGGAAAACATGTCTGGAAACCGTGCAGCACTACTTCGACACCAACTGGTTTATCAACCCGTGGATCTGTGAGCGCGAATTACAATGCCCAAGACGAACTCTGACCTGGTCTCATAGCTATGTTCACCGATATCGGAATGCCGCCCGATCAGAGTCGCGATGGCGCCTGGAATACGAACAACTGGGTTGAATCGGCGTTCAAACAATTCAACGCCATCTTTCTCCAGAACACGCACAATAAACGGTATTTGATTCTGTGACTAGTACATGTTCTGCAAATTGACGCACGCCGACGTAGCATTGATCGGTTAGCTATCATGATCCAGGAGCACCTTAAGTACTTTCGCTACTGGCCCACCCCCGATCGTAAACCTCCGCCGGAATTTTTCGAGAAAAACGCCACGGCAAACCGTCTTTGGGAAACGGACATGGTACATGAGCCTTCCACTGGGCAATACACCGTGCGCCGACTTGAGTGAGTCTTTTCTTCTTTTTGTTTGCGCTCCATACTTAATCTGGATGTACTATAGTCATGGGCAATTTGTTGAGCACACGCTCCGTTTCAACCCATTGCACTGCGACTGCACCGAGTATGAGCAAACGGGGAAGGCATGCGTCGATATTCTAGCTGCACGCCTTCTGCGATCGAATGGACCTGTTGAGAACTGGAAAAGTAAGTTCTCCCACTCTGAGGGGGAATCGGCGTAATAACAGTGTTCCCAGGAGCAGAATACTACACAGAATCTGAGCTTGATCAGAATGGTGAACGTCGGAAGGGCATCGCTACAGGCGAAGTTCGGCGCCGCAGAGAGAAACACTTATTTCCGCAATATCATTCGAAGCTGCCTAACGACCGAACGATACAGAAGGAGCTAAATTCTGTCCTGGCTAAACTGGAAAGACGCATCGAGGGTGAGAAGCGGCTCAGGCCGGCATTGGAGTTTGGCGAGTTCATAGGTCAATACTCTCGCTTTTGACTGAATATGATCTGACATCAAGTACAGTTCGCGACATCGGTGGACGTCCTGCTCGTGCACGTCCTCTTCATCCTTGGCGTCACCGAATCTTGAAACCCGGAATGCACTCCCACAACCCGCGGTTCATTAAACGCCGCGGTACCCAGAAGCACCCCCGCCTCAATCGCAACAGCCTATTTCCCTGGTTCAGGCGAAGTGCAAAAGCAGCAAGGGCTCGGGCAGCGGCCTCGTTTCACCTTTACCTCCACAAATGGGCTAGCCGGAAGATGCGCACATCGTTCCGTGCATTCACTGTCAACCCGGCAATAGATCCCTCGCGGTCGCCCCTCCTTGCATCCACTGTTGACTCGGCAAGGGATCCCTCGACGCCGCCTTTCCTTTCGAATGCGCGGGATGACGATGAATTCTTGAATGCCGAGGATCTGGAGTTGAACACCAGCAATGTTCAGCGGTGGATGGGACCATACCTTCTGCGTCACGACGAAATGGGTATTTTTGTGGAATTTTTTAACCACTCTTGCTTCGCTATCGACTTCGGCATCATTTTCTTATGCGGCACTCCTTCTATTCCATTCCTGGACAAGATTCGTCGGCTGGACTGGTCACAGGCGCTCTCAGTTGACATGGTTCGTACCATCACTCATAATTCGAGAGCATTGCACAACTGATGAATATGCCACTCAGCTTCGAAACGCCGGTCTAGATCTACTGGCCCACTTGCTGTTCACTCGCAAAAATCACCGTATCAATCGTATTGTGTTCTTTGAACTTCGAAATCAACACTGGAGTGTCTTCCTTCATGATCTTGCAGTCGACCCTCCACGGCTTGCATGGTTCAATTCTTTGCCCCCGCCAAGAGAGAGCCACCAGCCGGATCTACGAGATCATCTAGACTTTCAAAATTTCTTTGTTCGTCGGCCGGTGCGTGGATGTACAGCAATTCCAGCCAACATTATTGACAGCCTTCAAGCAAGGGACAGCAGTCGCATTCCAGCCCATCTTTTACGGGTTGCAGACGGATTCTCACAGCTGCGGCTTCTGGGCGGCTTACATTGGATTTTCAACCCTACTTCATTTCAACCCGCTACATCCATTGATTGCGCAGCTCGATGTTCGGGAGTTGGTCGCTCCAATTTGGGTGAGCTTCTTGTCCGAGGAGCGCGGTGTTCCAGCATCACTGGTGGATGCGTTGTTCAGTGGTTTCAAGCCCGCTGTCCGTCTTGATATATTGCCTCCAAACTCCATTGTGTGTGCCGTTCATTTTTTCTTCTTTGATCATGTGCCGAAGTCCTACAGGTATCTCTACGGCCGAATAATATCTCCCGAGCCATGCAGGTACCCTCCATCGTTTCAGCGGAACAAACGGCGTCTGAAGCCAACATTCCTGCATCGCCTGAAAATGTACCGGAAACAGTGGATCCCGCAGTGGTTTGTTTCATCCGTAACTGTGCGTGACTGCAGATTACCGACATTACTCAGGAATCATCGACCGCCCATGCCACTACTCCCCTTCCACGGGTAACGCCCGGTTCGATTGTAGGAAATCCATATTTGTCACTTGCCACGCCAACCTGAGCTAAAAATCGAGGATGTACAAAACGAAGTACACACACACATTTTGAAAGAGCAACACATTCAGAAAAAGAACAACACATTTGAGAAATGAGTGACACATACAGGGAAAGCTTAGCACATTCCTTTTTTGGTTAGTCGTCCTTCATTCACAGCTCGTCAAGGAAAGGTCCAGCACACAGTCCAGTTCACTCACTGTGGATACAGAGGCTAACCGCCCATTCACAGTGGATACAGAGTTCGCCCATTCACAGCCGAAACCGGGGGCAAGCTTCACACAAACCTAACAGTGCCTCTAACCGCCAACACAAGGCTGAATCCGTATAATTTGTTTGATTTAGTATATAGCTGAAGGGGACTACAAACTCGGCCCGATCAACTACCAAACCTCCATCAGATAAAAAGCCGATGCCGTGGGTGATGCCGTGCTATGATGCACAGCATGTTCTTGGCAGTTTTCCCTAATGGAGTTTCTGAGGACAGAATATTCACTCTTTTTGGATGTGTTGAACTTTCAAATGATGTGGTGAGCTTTCTCCCACATGTGTTGCATTTTCATTTAATGTGTCGAACATTTATAAATGTGGGTCGTCGTTTCGTCGGTCCTCCTAAAAATCGCCTTGTAGCCGCGTGAATTGGACACCAATTTTAAAGAGGTGCTTGCTGTCGAGCGTTCATACCCAGTCATCGCACGCGGTGCCACTGTGAGAACTCAGAATTTACGTGAGTTAGTCGATGGCGGCCTCACAGCAGATAACATCATCGAGGCCTACCTTGGACTTCTCGCTCGGGATCTAACACCCAACACGAGATCGGTGGATGACGCACCATTCTATTTCACCGACTCTGTGTTTGGATCCGAAATGACGCGGGCTATGCGTGATCAATCAGGTATACGACCTCCGGAGAGGTCAAACCCACGCTATGGACAGCGTAAACGTTGGTTTGAGAAGGTTAGATTCATCTACGGCGCAGGGTCTTGTATTGACTATGAGTGTGCTTAGGTCAATATATTTGAGAAGGCGGTTCTTATTATTCCGGTCCTTTGGAAGAACGCCCGCGTCAACCATTGGCTGCTATGCGGAGTCCTTTTTCTGGAGCATCGAATCCGCATCTATGACTCCGCCAGTACTGGTACACGAGCGCGGCACAAGGCACTTTTCGGACGCGTGCGTGAGGTCCTCATGTGGGAGCACAAACAACTATATGGAACCGAGTTACCCTCCAATTGGGCCGAGTACAGTGACGACGTGAGTTCGACCAGTTGAATTTGCCCAACACAAGAGTGCTGAAGAGAAGTTGATATCCGGGATCATAGTCTGTCGCAGACGTACCTCAACAAATCGGCGACCGAGATTGTGGCATCTACCTTCTTGCATTTGCGGAGGCTTTGGCGCGTGGACGTGACCCAGCTTTCGTACTGAAATACACACCCGCAGATGCAGCACGCGATCGTGTTAAGATCGCAAACAGGTTGAACCACGGGATTCGGGCGCTGCCGGCAAATCGCTTGAATGCCATTTCGCTTGCACCGGCCTTGAGCACAGATATTGTACCGCCAAAGTACGTTCAATAATATCCATGACCTCGCCCGGGGATTTAATCAATGAGCATCAGCATTCCCGGTTCAATCGTTTTCTTCCCAAGCCCACACAAGGCCGCGAATGGCATGTTTCTCCCGGCAAGAATTATGTCGTCCGGCCCAGCTGGGTACGAGATGGACTGGATTTGTGCGCCTCTTTTCATGGATGAATCGGAATGCGCCGTCGGACGATTTATCTGTGATGCCTCGGAGTGGAATTCTGCAGCTGTCCGGATTTGCCATCCAGACGAGGTTTGTTTGTTTCTTATATAGGGACGAGTTCAAGTAGTGATGTTCAGGGCCGGGCCTGAGCCCGAAAGCCCGGCCCAACCCAGCCCGGGCTTGGTGAAGCCCGGCCCGGCCCGGCACAGGGCCTCGGCGGGCTCAGGGCTCGGGCTTGGACATTGTCAGGCCTGGCCCGGCCCAATAGGCCCGGGCCTGCTGTACCCACGGCAGAACCCGGCAGGTGTTGCTATCAGCAAGTGCTGCAACCATCTGATGCATAACACAGCTGAAGCCATCGATGATTTCTCATCAAAAGTCTTTGATTTTGTGCCTGGGAGATGTATGATGGAGTTTTGGAGCATGAATGGGAGACAGTGAGCAGCAAGATGAAGACAAAGTGCAGCCAGTTGTGATTCTACACTCATATATCTGACTTTCATATAATAATGGTACTCGGCAATGATATTCGGGCCTCGAAACATAAGTTGTCTTGACGGCTCCATGCAGCCCGGGCCTTGACCCGGGCCTCGGGCCGGGCTTGGGCCTGAGCGGGCTTGGGCTCGGGCCTCTGAAATCTGTGGCCCCAGCCCGGCAAAGCCCGGCCCAAGCCCGGGCTTCTGAGCCCGGCCCGGCCCTGAACATCACTAAGTTCAAGGTTCTAACATAGGGCTCCGACCCGGCCGTCTGACGGGTCGGCCGTCACAATGACGGCCGTCATCAGGGCCAAGACGGGCTGACCCGGCCGTCAGATAATGCCACGGGGCTGGGCGACGGTCGGGTGGCACCCGTCAGACCCGTCACGGCCGTCATGACGGGTCAAGAGCTGTATTTTGTGGATCTGTCCTCTACTATGTATCAAATGGATCGAATTTTCTATTGTGTGCATTCTTTAGAGTACTGTACTTGATTATGAGCTCTACCAAGGCCAAATGCATGTTTGTTGCATGTTTGAATGACTGTTTTCACTTATGTAAGCTACCCTGCCGAATGCCGATCATGTCACGACCACTCAAAACACCCGAAATACACACCTGACGGCCACGGCGGATCGCGTATCCGTCAGAGCATTGATGCAGATCGATGGATCATCACGGACGGCTCCAGAACACTTGATGCGACCTGCCGCACACCAGTACCCGTCGCGACCCGTCATGACCCGTTGACGGGACGGGAACGGGTACCCCGTCACCATGCTGACCCGACCCGGACCCGACCGTCGAAATCAGCAACTTGAGCGCTGGACGGTCGGGTCCCGACCCGTCATGACGGGCCGGCGACCCGTCAAAATGACGGACGGGTCGGAGCCCTATTCTAACATGTAAAAATCAGCTTTACCCCGTCAAGTGGCCCGCCGCCCTGGTCAGTTGGGTATTTCGGCAATACAAGTCCTATGCCTTACCCGCGGACCGCGCACTATCCCTTTTGGTGGCTGCTGAGAGCCAGACTGTTCTCAGATATCTCCTCAATCACGAGCCCGCAAGTGAACTTTTTGCACACATCCGGGCTGCATTTCAGACATGGCGCGCCAATCAGCCAAGACCTGGGCGCCACTTCGAATTCCTCAACTTCCTCTTCCCGAGATTCTCTCCATACCTCAAGGTCCCAGCACACGATCATCTTGTCGACAGTGCTATACTCACACTCCGCCTGAGCCTAACAGCCGCACGCAAGCAAGTGCAGGAGGAGGAACTCGATGAAGAGTGTGATGGTGCTGTGCAAGCTTATTTATGGACGGTTTGTATGGCATACTTTTCTGGAGTGGACCGGTGGGTGGCTTTCCGCAGCCTTCGGACACGAGGGGTTGTCTGGCCGCAGTCCGCCGCACAGGAAATGTGGGCGGCATATACACGGGTGTGTCATTTGCATCCAGCGACCCGTCTTGACGAGATTTTGAGGATAGTGGTGCCTGATGAAGGAGTTCCTCCCCGCAGTTTATAGACTGAACTCATCATTTTATTTCATATAGTACCATGTCCACAAATAGTGTTTGAATCTATACCATAAATGCGCCCCTCGTCAGTCGATACATAGGCACATCGTCGAAGTCCGTAATCAAAACAGCACCGACATTTTGGCGTAACCAAGACACCCACGGCTGTGTCCGCGCTCGAACTGCATCGGGAACTCGGAGGACCATGTGGAGCAACTCCAAGTCACGGTGGTTCATCTGTTTCCGAGCGAACACGAGTTCCTGTGTGTGCAGAATCTCGAGATTCACCAAAGTCAAGCTTCGAAGCTTGGGAAGCTTATTCTGGCCACTCGCCGCCTTCGTCGAATTAGCGAGGGCGTCCCAAAACGTCCCAGCGTCGAATTCTGCAGAAAAATCTAGACCCAGGATCTCCAGATGTGGGAACGCATCAAAGAACTTGATGTCGCAAATTCCCCGGAGAGTTTGGAGTTGGAGAGCACGAAGACTAGCAGCAATGCTGGAGTGGCGAAGGGAGTCCATGACAGCCGCACCATCACGATGTGGAAGGGAAAGGGTGAGATTGTCGAAATTGGGCATGTCGAGAGTTGCCTGCAAACGCTGAAGTGCGTCGACGGGTGTCTCGCAGAGCGATAGTGAGGTGAGGGATGGGAGAGAAATGACGTCTCCACCGGCTTCCAAAGGTATCCCGGGAAGTGTTATATAGAAGCCCAAGCGAACCAAAAGAGGTGCACTCTCAAGGGCGACCTTGAGCTGCACGAATGTGATGACAATTCGTGCACCGAGAACAATCTCGGTGAGTTTGTGAGGCGGAGCCGGCCAGAAAAGGAGAGTGTTAGATAAATGTACCGATTCCAGATGGGGTAAGTTGAGGAACTGGAATTCGGCATTTGAAGTACTTCCACTGGCTATATTCCGATTAATTTCACAGGAAAGGACCAGAGCTGCGAGGCGGGGGAAAGAATTGCTGGTGATGGCCATCTGAACGCTGTCGCGATCCGTCTCGGGAACGAAGAAGCGTAGCTTGCGGATGCGATGATGGATAGGGAGGAGCATGTTCAGAAGATCCTGAATAGACGGTCCAGGGACGTAGTCTCCCGGCGTCATCATGCTCTTTTTGATGATTGTGATAGCGACCATCAGTCCCCCACTGCGTGTAATCCACTGGGATGCTCGAGCCAAGTCTTCCGTTGTTGACTTCGGACCCAGAACGATGTCCGTCCAGAGATACGGGGTCATCACTGCCCGGTCCCGCCAATCTTTGCACACTGCGAGCAGAAAGGACTTGGACTTCCGCGGAAGGTCTTCCCAAATTTGACCAGTGGTCTCGTGCGGAAGGGAGGAAAAGGTGGTCTGTGTAATGATGTGACTCAGCCAGTGTACAGCAGCGGAATAGAGGCGCTGGCACCTGGCGTGGGGCATACATGGCAATGATGTGATGAGGGCACAGGATGAGAGCGTCAAAATACAAATACACAATCGGTCTGAGATACATTTTCGACGTGAAGAAAACACTCTCTCGGGCACCCATTATTATTTTCGTGAATTTAAGAGCTGTGGTGGCAGGACTTAAGCTCTGTGAACCACAAATGAGGTCAATTAGGACTGGTTGCCATGCCGGCCTGGCCCGGATGAATAGAAGCGTGCGAAAAGTGAGGCATAGATGCTGAAAAATATTTTTGGAGAGTACTCACACTGCAAAGGAACATTTTACTCTGCTGGACTCCGACGATCGGAGTGGTGGTCGGCGAGATATGTAAAGTGTGGACATAAAGTTCATATGGGCTGGACATCAAATGATGATCGGCCTGGCGAAATGGTGATGCCGGCTGTCCCGGACAGTGATGTCCTACAGACATTTTGCATTTATCGGCGCTGTCCTGTCTTCGGGACCGCCTTTTTGTTTGCTGAGGCAATCACTCTCACGGTTGAGTTGCAGTATTCTCACGGTTGACCTGGTCAATCTCACGGTTCCGAGTACTTTAGTAATCGGTATTCCGAGTACTTTAGTAATCGGTATTTCGTAATTTGGGACGTAGCGAGGGCCCATTAATGGTTTGAATTTGCCCCGAAACTTGAAACAATTTGATCCGGGTTGTGGCTATGTGATAAATTGTGCGGATCAGTTCATAGGGCTGGACCTAGTCTCTCCTAGCCAGACATTCAACAAATGTTATCTCGTACCTCGATATTTAGGCTGGACCCTGATAGATTGTTTTCTTGTTGTTCCGATCAACTGAGCCCAGACTGTACCATCATCCCTGAGTCCGCCGCTGTATTGCATTCGCTGCTATCGGTGCCCATTCACACTCATAGGGCTTAAGTCTTGCCACCCCAAAGGTTAAAATCACAAAGATATTAATGGGTGCTCTCAAGAGTGTCTCCTTAACCCTGGAATATTAGTTAAGAGCAATTCATAGCGGTAATTTTGTTTACAAGCCGAATAAGTATGTTTGGGCCTTGGCACACTGCAAATCAACCGGATCATGTGATTTTGATCTGTCAACAGTGTCATCTGACTCAGGCATCATGACTGACCTCCGGTTCATATGGCTTAAGTCTTGCCACCACTGTACCTAAAATCACAAAAATATTTATGAGTGCTCTCAAGATTGTCTCCTTGCCCCCAAAACATAAATCGAGAGCAGTTGTTGGTAGCACTTTTGTTTACAGGCTGAATATGTTTGACACACTGAGATCAACTCATCAAGCATAGTCATTGACCTTAAGTCTTGCCAACACGGAACCTAAATTTACGAAAATATTTATCAGTGCTCTGAAGAGTGTCTACAAGCCCCCAAAATATGAATTGAGAGCAGTTCATGGTATCGTCTGTGTTTACAAGCCAAATACTTATGTTAGGCACCCCAAGATCAACCCATCAAAGGTAATCATCGACGATACATTCACATTTGCAAAATTGGTAAGTACATGACTGCGACCGGTGTGGTGGCTGTGCCGTCGAACCCGGTTCGACGTGATGTGACTATGTGACATTGATGGTCCGGCCCAGGCCGCTCCGAGACATCATTGAGACACCCCTGTCCACTCCTCTTTTTTCACCATGAACATCGTGTCTATTATCATTTCGCTGGCGCTGGCAACAATGACCTTGTCCGCTATATACTGCTCTCATCTCTCCCTCCGACTGGCCGCGGTCCCAGCGTCTGCCAAAGACCTGAGATACGCAAAGGGTTACCCCCTTTCTGGAGCTTGTCCCGCGAAACCATACTGATATATATTCTGGAAAACGCTGCAAGCCCCTGATGGCTTGTTCTTCCTTCCAGTTTTGCTATGGCATAAATAAAAACTGGGTGAATGTTTTCCTTTCGATTATAGTTTGTACTTCCAACACTGTTTTCTACTTAGAAATGTGTCCCTGGTGTATAGAAAACCGAATTTGCAGGTTGCTTACATAACATCACTTCAAGTCCCTGATGGCTTCTTACACAACAATGCCGTAAGGGGGTTACCCAGCATAGCCACCAGTCACAAGCCCGGATCATCACAAATCTCCGACTGCCAGCATCATCCATTCCTCGATGAATTCTATGCAACTCGAGGGAGGTGATATATATTCTGGAAATTATTTTTGGTGAAAAGTCGCCTTGCAAAGGAACATTTTACTCTGCAGGACCGTGGAAATCGGTGCAGCGGTTGTTGAGATATGTAAACTGCGGACTGAAAGGCTATATCGGCTGTACATCAAAGGATGATCGGCCTGGCAAAATGATGATGCCGGCTGTACCAAAACGCGATGTCCGCTGAACATCATGTGTTTACCAGTATACCACGGTTTTCACTGGAATGCTACTGTTTGAACCATGGGAATTGACTTCGGATCATCAGATGATTAGCTGTAACAAGAATCCAGTTGAAAAACTTGAGCAAAAATTGGGTAACATAACCTGTTCATTACCATTTCAACCGTGGGAAGTGACCTCAGATCATCAGACAGTTAGCCGTGCCGGATCATTGCAAATCTCCGACTGCCAGCATCATCCATTCCTCGATGGATGCTATGCAACCCGAGGGAGGTGATATATATTCTGGAAAATATTTTTAGTGAAAAGTTGCATTGTAAAGGAACATTTTACTCTGCAGGACCCTGGGAATCGGTGCAGCAGTTGTTGAGATATTTAAAGTGTGGACAGAAAGTCCATATCGGCTGTACATCAAAGGATGATCGGCCTGGCAAAATGATGATGCCGGCTGTACCAAAACGCGATGTCCGTTGAACATCATGTGTTTACCGGTACCACTGTTTTCACTGGAATGCTACTGTTTGAACCATGGGATTTGACTTCGGATCATCAGATGATTAATACCTGTAACAAGAATCCAGTTGAAAAAGTTGAGCAACAATTGCGTAACGTAACTTGTTCATCACCATTTCAACCCTCGGATCATCAGAGAATTAGCCGTCCCGGATCATTGCAAACCTCCCACTGCCAGCATCATCCACTCCTCAATGGATGCTGTGTAACTCGAGGGAGGAGATATATATTGTGGAAAATATTTTTGGTGGATGGTTCCGCCCACAATGAGCATTTCACTCTGCAGGACCCTAGAAATCGGTGCAGCGGTTGTTGAGATATGTAAACTGCGGACTGAAAGGCTATATCGGCTGTACATCAAAGGATGATCGGCCTGGCAGAATGATGATGCGGGCTGTACAAGAAAACGATGTCCGATGGACATCATATGATTATCCGGCGTACAAAAAATAGTGGACGTCAGGACATTAAGTGTTTAAGAGGTGTCCCTTTAAAACTTATACATTGGACATCATGATCTCATCAGGCGTACCAAACACAATTCCTCAGACAAAAAAGGAATATCACTGTACATTTAAGGTACACCCCACACCAAAAGGTTCCATTCGATTTGATCGTAATACTACAGTATTCGGCGGACCCTAAGTTCCTATAATGCGAGTAATGCCCTGCAGTGATGTCCCTAGGGGCCCTATTTTGACACCTGTGACCCATAGGGCCTCATAGGGCCCTATGGCCTAAAATTAGGCCTTGAGGTAGGGCCCTATTACCCAAAAAGGAAATGTACAGCCAGTCAATTTTCCATCTGATTTGCAGTGAGAGACAGCAATTCTGTAAATGATGAACAGCTAGATGCACACTCACTCTCACAACTATACTGCAGGACATCCAGGTCCTTTGGGACTCAGCATAAACACAGTTTTGGCTCTCAGGAACTTGCAGGAACATGATTTATGGATGTGCTGTTCCAAAGTCGTTGTCCGACTGAAGAAAGCGACTTGCCGCATTTGCCGCAGTTTGATCCGACTTTGATGGCATCATTAGGCCTTGGTAGGGCCTATTGACAAATTGGCTAGGCCGTAGGCCTTCCCATAGGGCAAATAGGCCCTATCTCTTAAGCCCTAAGGCCCCTAGGCATCACTGAATGCCCTTGCTATGTAGTTTCAAAAAACACTGATCCTTTGCGTCCACTCATTTTTTGACATATTCGCCTCTCTTGAAAACGTGCCGCATCTCACTGTGTGTGCGCCGTGTCGCCGTTTGTCAGCTCAGCCACTTTCAACACCGATCACGTGCATGTGATTACAAAGTGCTCGCGACTGCCGCTTGCCGACGGCGGTGCTTTGATGGACTCCCACCTGGCGCAGCGCGGTCTCAGCCTGGCTCCCCCTCCGTGCTGCCAGCCCCCGCTGCACGCAAGCCACGATGTCCTCCAGCCAAATGCCCTCAGAAGCTATAATGACTTCCCCATATTCCGTACGTCCTCCCGGCCTCCATCCGGCCACAACTTCCTCGCTCACTGCCAGCGCTATTCTGATTCTCGTCGCTGTTACGGACAGGCTACGCCGTGCTTGTTGTGTTAGTCATCGTCGTCGTACTCGCTGCCGGAGTATGCTACCGCACACGCGTGTACGGCGTCAAATACTCGCTATGCATGGTGGTTTACCATCTGTAACGCTCGCGGGGGCGGGCAGCACGATTGGGGCCCGAAGCCCACGCTGTTCGATGTCTTCCTACCACCGCGGGCTCTTCTACGAAATCGAATGAGAAGATGTCGGCCGCGGAAGGGGAGTACAATTGGGAGGATGTCATGGTGCGTCGTGCTTTTTGTCGACGGCTAGCGGGGTTCCGAAATGTTTTTTGTTGCACTTCCAGCCTGTATCCTCACACGCGGTGGAGACGCACTCGACATCTCTACTTCGCTGACGCGGGTTTCTGTGATGATCAACATGCCCTCTACCCATGGCCGCAGCGGCCATTTGACAACGTGCATGCGAACACCGAGCGCGATATGCCGCACGTTGAATTCGGCTTAGCCGATCTTCCGCTAATGCTGCCTGACATGAAGAACAAGACTGAGCCGCCGCCACGAACGAAGACGAAGGCGAGCGTGTAGCTGCGAAATGACATGGACCAATGAACGGTGTAATGTGTGACGTGTATCTACGGCCATGAGGCTGTATAACTAACCTGTATAGCTCATTCCTTGTGTTTCTTGCATGAATTTATTCACCCATACTCGCCTCGCGCGACCCGTCGCGAGTCTATTCTTACACGCCCATGGAAGCCGTATTCCAATGGACAAGGCCGGACAAGATTTGCAGTCTTGCACATGGTTGGTTCGACATGAGCAGCTTCACGCTTTACCACGCGCACCCGCGGGACTCAGCTTCCCGTCCGGGCTGGCCACGGGGTTCAGCTGCATCACAACAATCAGTTTGATCGCAATACTTCGTTATGCTTAATTGCAATACTTGTTCAAACTTTATGCTTGCTTGCAAGTTGGCTTGACGTACGTTGGAGACGAGCACCCAGTAGCCAATCCTTCCGTAGAGGTAGGTAGCTAGGTAGCATTACTCGGCACAGTTCCACTCAGGAACGCCGGGTTCCAAGCAAATCCCATTCCCGTTTCTACACTCATTTTCGTTCATTGCTGAAGCGCTGAAGTCTCTATGAGACCTTCGGAATCGGATCCGAATCACCGACATAGACACCATAGGTGGACCGACTGAATTTCCCGTGTCTTGAGGAGTCTTTTTCCATCAAGATAGCGCACACTTTCGGCATCACAGCATATCGTTCAAAAGACTGATTAAACGGACGCGCCATGAGCCCAGGCCGCGTTATTTGATCCATCTCCCGCTCCATTTTGTTAAGCCTGGGAGCTCGTTTAGCCTTAACAGAAACAGTTTGTTTCCGCAGGTCTGCTTCGCACACCGAACCAAAAAAACAATCTAAACAATTTTCCGACATACATAGAAGTCTGCGCTACTGAAGCTTATCAGTATCGTTATCATCAGAATTCACATCCCAGTCTTCAAACCGAAATTCTTCGTCAAATTAGGCAATTAGTGCATCAAGGTGTTGGCCATCTGGCAACGTAGCTCTGGTCCGCCCTCTGAGAGCCAGTTCCCCCGATAAGTAGGGTGGGACCGACTCCCTCGTCGTGGCGCGGCGCGAGCTTCGAGATATTTCTACGCATGAATCAGAAGAGACGCTCCCGGTTCATAATTTTCTCTCGTGTCCAAAAACAGCTCGAGCGCAACTCGCCAGAGAATCAGTCTGCGACGCGGTTTTAGCTGTTCATTTATCAAAATTAGCAAGTTGAGCGTCTTGGAATAGGGTACGCAGGAACTGCCCAATAGCGATCTCGTTCTATTTGCGTTCAAACGCATCCGGAGCGGCGATATTCCTGACCTCGCTGTCGATACGTGCTCTTGAGGAACGCTGCAAAAATTATTCGACTTGGATCGAACCCAGGAACTTCCCTGTCCAAAGTTGTTGTATGGAGCGAAGGGGTCATTCAAGTGACTTTAGAGTTCCTCGATGCACAAAGCTATTTTGTTGCTTGCTGTCTCTTTTTTTTTTTTTTTTTTTTTGTGGGCGTTGCTGTCTCAGCGGAAAGAAAAGTCGCTTGCCTTAAATAGACAACGAATTTTTAGCGACACGTTTGTAAAAATTAGCATGCTAAACGTCATAAAGTAATTATAGACCCTTCCGAGATTAGTTCAGCGAACTCGATATCGGTTTCATTTCGCTCTCGTCAGGTTCTGAGAGGTTCTGAGTCGCGATGAAGATGACCCGGACATGATGCATGATGCTGCGCTTCGAGTAGACGCGGGTTACGACGTCTATTTCAACTTTCTGACTCCGGACTCCCGCCGGTGCCGCCGCCACTACAAGGTTGTGTATTGGGTATCCGCAAAAGAACTAGTCCGAAACAGTAGGGCAAGAAGTTTTTCTGTCAGTCACAGAGATTGTGAGTTGCGATTGAAGATGCCTCATT
>QVIE01001966.1:0-25155 GCA_013387415.1 Panellus pusillus | reverse complement strand
TTTTCATGATGCATCGCCGACAGCGTGACCAGGAGCGAGAGAACGTATGCAGTATTGGCGGAACAGGTGGGCGCCGTGTATCTGCGGAGTTACGGCAACTGACCGTCTTCCAGAACGCATTCCACCAGAACCTGTTGCAGATGCGGCAGACTGCCCGTGCGTCCATCCTTTCTCTCCCAACAACGGGGGAGTGCTCGCAGCACCATGTACAGTCGTGACGGTATGCATTCAGACGAACTGCCGATCCTGCAGCACGCTGCGCCGAAAGCGTCGGGGTTGCGGCACTACATGGGGGATGATAGTTCGGACGAAGGGTGATGATGCAGCCAACCAAACGGGACGATGGACGGTTCTGAGGACTATGTTATATACCAGTGCAGCATGGACGATACTATCTTGTGTTAATTTTAGTACTGTGGCGATGAATACGTCAGTGCACGTGCAATCTTCTGCTCTTCCAGCCGTGGTGTTAATGGCCGCGGAGACGGTCCCGCACAATGCCGAGGAAGATCTGGCCGTCCCCAAGGGCTGGTCTGACGACGAAGGCGACGAAGATGCTGGTCCATCCAGGAGGTCTGACGAGTATCCACCAGCAAACGAAGACGAGACAGAAACGCGCCGTATAGAAGAGGTAACAACTCGTGGCGTTTTCTAACTTTTTTTCTCTGAATGCGCGGACAGAATCTGAAACGATGGGAGGTTGCGGAGCGCATGAAGCGAAAGGCGGCGCGAGAATCGAAGGAGATTGAAGCGCGAGCGCCGACACTGCTGACGGAGGTGCGCCGCCGAGCAAGCCTGCTGTGGCCCGCACGGACGTCGCAAAGCCCGCGCAAGATAGATTCCAGCTTTGGCGCACACACGGCTCTCCATTCACAAGAATCTGTCGACATCGTCCCGCTGGAAGAAATAGCAGCCACCCCGACACCCTCTCCTCCTCCCCCTGCCACAGAAGACCCTTCGCAAACCCGTACTCGTCGTCGCCGCCACGCCCGCGGCGGACCCATTCAGCGACGAGGAGGCGGCGATCATGTCCCCGACAACTGAACCGCCGGCCAATATGCCCGATGATGCAACCACGATACCCACGACTACTGCTACGCGACGACCAGCACTTCTCACGGCCTCATCCTCATACCGACGCCCGCCGACACCAAAGCCAATTGGCCTGCCGCCCCCACGATCACCGCCGCCGCCTCTCGCGCAAGGTGCCCCGCCGCCTCCGCTAGTCTCCGAGGAGGAGGAGGAAGAGGCGAGGCCGACACGGTGGTGGCACGAATTGCTTTGTGGTTTCGGCGAGGGCGATGACCGAGGCGGCGATGTCCAGGTACGTGACAGTGGTCGGGAAGTCAAGGGCGACGCTGAATAAATTTGCAGGCGGGCCGCACGAATCCGAACGAGTGACTGGCCTTTGTACATTTATTTTACGGACACTTTCTTTCGCTTACGGACCAGGAAAACTTTACTCGGTACATATATAATGGTGATTCAATGCATCTAATCCACGCCGCCGCCTCGTCTACTGAGTCTTGACCTTTTTATCTGCGGCTTTGGGGGCTTCAGCCGGGATGAACGCCGCAGCCACGCGAAGACCAAAGAAAAATATCATGAGCGCAGCTGCTGCGGACCTCGCAGCCGGGACGGTGAAAGCCTGGGCCTTGTCGGACGTGAAAGAGGCGCGAAGGGGACAAACGCGGGTGGGCACTGAGAGTGCCGTATGTGATGGCGACGAGGCCGCCTGCCCAGATGTCGAGGGTGCTCCAGAGCCCCAGACACCGGTGCGCAAAGGCGGGGGCGTGGAGAATTGCCAGTTGGGGTCCAGAGGTTAAGGGTGCCGCCTAGCAGGCCACCACCGGCCGCAGCGGTTGCACCGAGAATAAAATGGGACAACGGTGATCCGATGATAAGCGGGCTCACGGAGGGAAGTGAGAGGAGGGAGAGTGTCTGGAGGACGCTATTTGCGCGGAGTAAGCCGTCGAGGGGAAACAGGACAGCGTTGGTGAGTGACGGATCCGGCTGAGAGGAGTGAGAGTAGGCAGCAATGAACGAGAGCACATACGAGCGGGAGATAGTGGAAGAGGCAGGTGAAGAGGAGATGGACTGCAGAATAATTGATCCATGGGCCGAGTGCATACAGCTGCGGCGGGGGCAACGAGAGCAGCAAGTGGGCGCCGAGGGAGCCGCCCCAGCACTAGGAGAGTCGGTAGGGCGCAAGGAATAGACGAAGATGTTACCATTAGTAAGAAACCAAAGAGATGAGCACCCCAGGAGAGGTGGCTTTTGGAAGCACGGCTGTTGGCATGGAAGACGAGGGAGATGCGGGCAGCATGGAGAGTGGTTCCCCAGACATACGGGAAGAGAGTGGCGTGCACCGGGGAGCCGAGTCGGGAGAGGGCAGCGGCGAGCATCAGGAGAGATAAGATATCGGCTTTGCCGAGCTTCACGGCCTCCTCTCGCATCAGGAGAGATAAGATAAGATATGTTGATTTCTGTTGATCTGTGTTGATCTGAGCAGCTGGTCTCTCTCGTCACGACCAGAGCAGTACATAAGTATTACAAAATAGATACAACTCTGCGCGCTCCGTCGGGCGAATAAATGCCCCAACGTGTGTGTCCACGGCCTCATCCTCCTCACTCGCATCAGGAGAGATAAGATAAGATATGTTGATTTCTGTTGATTTCTGTTGATCTGTCCAGTTGGTCTCTCTCGTCACGACCAGAGCAGTACATATTACAAAATAGATACAACTCTGCGCGCTCCGTCGGGCGGATAAATGCCCCAACGTGTGTGCCGCGGCGCACGTTGGCGTAACACGCTTCAAGCTTCCGTGCCGCGCTTCTTCCCCAACGAATAAAAGCCGAAACTGCACATCACCCCATCACCCTTTACCGACCATTGGCATGGGTCCCCAGATCCCCCTCTCCGCCCCTGTCCTCTTCGTCGCCGCCGCTCTCGCCTTCTACGTCTTCCGCTCGGGCGTCCTCCGCCCCTACCTCAAGTTCTTCTATCACTGCTTCATTGGCCCCATCTCTGGCGCGTCCGACCAGAAGGGCCGGCTCGACAAGGTCTTTCTCGTAGACTATTTCATGTAGTAGCCATTCAACGCGTCTCCAGTTTTACGAGGGACAGGCCGACGTGTACGACACCACCCGCAATGGTCTCCTGCGCGGTCGCAACACCATGCTCTCCCTGTCTGCCGCCCACCTCACCACCCTCAAGGCCACCTCGCCCCAGACGCGCCTCGTCTGGATCGACATTGGCGGAGGCACAGGCCACAATATTGAGCTAATGGACAAACACATGCCGATCTCACAGTTCGATGCCGTTTATCTTATCGATCTTTGTGAACCTTTGCTTCAAGTAGCTCGCAAGCGCTTTGCAAAGCGCGGCTGGACAAATGTCCAAGTCCTGTGCCAAGACGCTGGTGAATTCACCCTCCCTGAGTGGGCTGCAGAAAAAACGGACCCCAAGGGTTCAGTCAGCTTTGTCACTTTGTCCTATTCTCTGTCCATGGTATACTAGCCCTCGTCTGCGTTGCACGCAGCCTGTTCACCTCACTTAGATACCCAGCTTTTATACCGTCTTGGATCGCATCGAGCATGTTTTATGCCCGTGCGTTATCCCCGATCATCGTCCTCCAGCTCTTTTCATCTGTGCTTTAGCTCAAACGGTCTGCTGTCCGTCGTCGACTTCTACACCGCGGGGAAGCAGCCATCTCTGGTAAGCTGGGCTTTCGGTGATAGTAGGTTTCCCATACTAATCTACCCAAAAGCATGAATCAGCTATCGGTGGCGTCAGCAAAGAGTGTGGCTGGCTTTCAAGGTAACTCTTCATACGTATTTGTCTGCAATGGGCTTCTTAACTTCGGGTACAAGGTGGTTTTGGCAAATATGGTTCGACTTCGACCACGTACGTGTGCTTTGCGCTGCGCCGTGGCAATCAGTGACCCCCTCTCAGGTCAACCTCAGTCCGGCTAGACGTTCCTACCTCGAGTATAAATTTGGAACGGTGGGTGCGATCCGTTCCGGAAGACCGGTACCTGAATCGTCCTCTAGATCAAGAGTTTTAACGGGAGAAACAATTTCATCATTCCGTTCATAGTCAGAATGTCAGTGTTTGTTGTACTCGGCGCGCCCCGCTCAATGACTCATCAGACCATACTACATCTGGCTTGGCCGTCCGCGCAGTTGCGACGTATCCCGCGTCTGCCATGCCTTCGAGGTTGAAAGCGGCAACATGATTGGCAATTGTTCCCCCGCGCCGCCGAGAGCCACTATCGTTCCCGCCGACGATGTAGTTCCTTCTCTACAAATAGGCGAGCCTGCACTGGACCTCCAGAAGGCGCGTTCGCAAACCGCTATCGACATCACGCCACCGTACAGCTCTTTCCATTATCACCTCAATACCGTGAGTATCCTTGTTTTCGGTCCACGCGTACCCGGATGACGCTACCTAGCCTTGGCGCCTGCCGTACTATGAACAACCTGTCCACAAGGAATTTAGAACTTTTATCTATTCTTTCACCTGGGTGAGTGTCCACGGTTACCAAAATATTGTTTTCTTCTCACGAAGGGATTGACAGGAAGATCCTTTCGAGGACATGAAGTATTTGGAGCTGACACCGAAAGATTCCATGTTTGTCATCACGAGCGCAGGCGATAATGCTCTTCATTATGCTGTGGCTGCTGCGCCCCAGCGTGTAAGATTTACTTCCTCGAGTCTCAGCTTCCCGTTCCTAACGTTACGCTTTAGATCCACTGCGTCGATATGAACCCCTGGTGAATTGCCTTTACCGATCTTGGAAATGCACCTCTGACTTGTTTTTAGCCAAGGCCATCTTATGGAACTGAAACTTGCTGCTATCAAATGCCTAGAATACGAGGACTTCTTCGCCCTGTTCGGCGAAGGCAAGCACTCCAACTTTCGTCGGCTTTTGGACTCCAAGATCGCGCCCCACCTGTCTTCCTGCGCGTACCAGTTCTGGAGAATAAACAGCGAATCGTTCTCGTCTTCGTTCTACATGCGCGGGTACAGCGGATGGGCGCTGCGGTTGATGAGATTCATCTTCTCCCTCGCCGGCGCCTCAAAAGACATCAAGCTGCTGTGCAGCGCGGACACACTCGAACAGCAGGATGAAATCTGGCGCAACAAGCTCAGACCGGTGCTCTTGAACCCCTTGGTTGTGGCGCTTCTCAAGAATCCCGTCTTTTGTTGGAATGCGCTGGGTGTCCCTCTCAATCAGCGCCGGATGCTTCTCGACGAGGGTGCGCACGACTGTCCTCAGTTTATCCTGTTCTAATGCTACGCAGGTGGGGTCTACGCGTTTATCCGTGATACTCTAGACCCGCTGCCCAAGAGCCACTTGTTCAAAAATGACAACTACTTCTATCTTTTGGTCTGTCGCTGATGTTTTCCCGTCCACATCAATTCAACTCTTTTCAGGGCCTGCTCGGACACTATACTCTGGAGTCGTGCCCCCAATACTTGACTCGAGCTGGATTCGAGAAGCTAAAAGCTGACAACGGAAAGGTTCTCGACGCATTCCGTCTGCACACTGACTCGATCGTCAAGTAAGCGTTATTCTCACAACAGTTGCTCTACGTGGTTTAATGAGGCGAACAGTGTCTTGCGCGGATTATCCGACTGGGCGCTCACGCGCGCCCTTGTCATGGATCATCTCGACTGGTTTGCTCCCGGCTCTGCTGATGTGGACGATGAAATCACCGAGCTCTACCGAGTCCTCGCACCGGGCGGTTTTGTGTTCTGGCGGTCCGCGGCCCGTAAACCGTGGTACAACGCCAGCTTTGAGCGCCGAGGGTTCAAGTTACGGCAATGAGTGTGAGGCAAGGGCCGGAGGCCGCACTTGATCGTGTCAACATGTGAGTATGGAACTCCGTCCCATGACAACCTGACCTTTCTATAGGTACGCGTCGTTCTGGCGGGGAGTGAAAGTTTAGAAGGCTTCTTTGGTGCTACATTTTTGGGGGCCGGTAGACATGGTCTCAGGGTTTCATATTTTCTTCGAGATAGGTTACAAATTTGTCAGCCACGCTTTCCTCTGCCCAATCGACAGCGCCTTTCTCGGTGGTCCGAGGGTGATAGCTTTTTTATGTACGGTAACAAACTGACGTTTGAGACGTTGCAGTTCGGAGATGGTCAAATTCCGGGCAGGAAGAGTTATTCGGACTTGCAGCGAGGCTGACAACGGAAGAGTAACTAGACCGCCTCCACCTTGCGTGGTGACCTGAGCCTCCATGATGGCGGAAACCATGGCTATTGATGTCTGTTCAAGAACGTGCAATGCGTCGGATGGTGCTTTTGCGACCTGTCACGCCAAGTTGGAAATAAACGCATTGGGGTTAGTATCCACGCACATTGAGGGTGCCTGAATTCGGTGGCTTAATGTTACCGCTCGTTATAGCATGGGCAATGTCGGCGGCAGGGACATCTTCATCGGTCCAGGGATGGTGAACAGGGGTGAATCCCATCTCACCATAGACGATGGTTCCTCGAATCTGAGGATGAGATTTTCGAGCCTGCTCACAAATCAGTTTTCGGGACATGGCAAGCACACAGCCCCACAGACGTTTCCGAAGTGTATGCTCTGCCGTCAGAGCGAGACGCATTGCGCTGACGGCAAACATCTGGGGTGGCAACAACATAGACCTGAGTAAGAGTGAGATGGTGACAGACAACACGAGGATTCAGCGCGCACAGTGCAGACGCGCAATTTCATCTCCCGGGCGGCACAGTAGATTTGATAACGGAAACCTTTGATATAGTTGGGCGCATCGACGATTAGAACGGAATCTTGGGACATTAGACGCTGAATTGCAGTAAATAGAGCAGCCCGCGCCGGCTTCTCAGAGCGGCTGTCTGAGAGAGCATTGGGAGCAACACCGGGACGGAGAAAGCTAGCAGACCATCGTAGACAGAGGGCGAAATATTGAGAGACTCGTCGGAAACAGTGACTAGCTTGAGATTTGGGGCAAAAGGGGAGCCAGCTGGGTCGCAAGCCGGGCTGCACGGGTAGATTTTCCAGAGGCGGGATATCCAGCGAAAGTTACCAGAGCCATGATATGATTGATGGAGGATTGATGTTTGTAATCCTACTCCTGTTATATTCTTTCCCCAACGCTGCTCAGTGAGCAGCCACTCACCTTCTTTTATGCTGCCACGATGAACCCTCCCCTGACGCCCCTGGCGCCCTCGACGACCGCATCTGTCCCGGCTGCAAGCGCTCAGCTGTAACGGAACAGGGTGGCCTCGTAGTCGCCTTTGGGTCCGTGTTTCCCCAGTCTCTCGCATAGGTACTCATATTCTCTGGCAGCCAATCCTTCTTCCACGTCGGCTGCTTCAAGTGCGCAAAGTGCGGCGACCAGGTTACCGCAGACACCAATCTCCTCTTGCTCTCCGATGGCTCGCCCATCTGCGCGAACTGCTCGTATAGCTGCAATGTCTGCCATAATCCCATCCTCGACGAGGCAATCATGACCGGCGACGATTCCTATCACGCCCATTGCTTCAGGTGCAAGGTCTGCAAGAATCGTATTGACGAACTCGTCTTCGCCAAGACCAGCCAAGGCATCTATTGCATGAACTGCCACAACGAACGTATGATTAAGATACGGAAACACACTCAGAAGAAAGCGGAGCGTGAAAAAGCTGCAGGCGGCCAAGGGTCCACTAGCTCACGGGATCGAGACCGTTTCCGGCCTCAGGTATGTTCACTGATCTCTCTCCCCACAACGTCCTTCTAATCTTCTCAGCCATCTCCGGGCTCGGTCCCAATGATCCGCCTTCTTCAGCCACTTCCGCTCGCACTGCCCGGTCCCGCGGGACCGATGTGCGCTCACCACCCAAACAGAGATCGCCGTACGTCAGCGACGCCTTCGAAGCCGCTGACCCGTCGTCTCTGAAGCCCAAAGGCTCAGCGACGTCGATTCCATCCCCTTCATTTACAGTTGCACCGCCGGAGCCTGAACCCCAGTCTACTCAGACACCGGTCTCTCAGCCACCAACAGATGCGCCCATAAATTTCCAGTCACAACCGATCAAAAAGGCGACGTTTCCCCTCCCTCCCGCATTACCTTCAGAGGTCAGCTCGGAGTCGCGCAGGAAGAGCTTCGACGATGGTGTTCGTCCCTTGAATGCCCTCTATCCCAAAGAGGATGCGGGACCTCCACAATCAGGCCTCACAGTCTCCACCTCCCGGCAAGAGAAGCGCAGGTCCATCAACCCTGGCCTCGTGCTGGCGAACATTCGTTCGGTCAGCCCTCCGCCCGTCTCTCCTTCGCTTTCTCCACTCTCGGCTACGTTCAAATCAGGTAGTCACCCCTCCACTCCCCGTGATTCTTCACGGACTCCTTCCCCCGCGCCAGACTTTGTTTCAGAGTCGACATCTCGGCCCAATAGCGCTTCAAGTAATACGCACTTTTCATCGTCCCCGAAGACGCCTGCGGATAGTGATCTTTCAGAAGACCAAACGGTGGTGATGAGTCCCAACTCGCGCCCCAACGTCATCCTAGAGTCGGCGCCTCCAAGGAAAAGCAATATACGCCCGATGCCAGACGAGCGTTTACCCATCAGCTACGAGGGCCGCCGGTCAACTGACAGTCGCCCTCCGTCGTCGAATGGTCGGCCCAGTCTCGACATGGGGCACCCTTCCAGCCGAGCACGCTCAGGCACGCCGTCATCCCTCTCTCGGCGTGCCGATGTCCCTCATAGCGTGGAAAGTGGTACCGACACAGAGCCCGAGGGAGATTCGCAGTCTCGGGCTGATGATCCCCCTCCACCGCCACCGAAGGAAACCAAGGCCTCCGAAGCTACGTCGCCCCCGAAGCTAACATTGCCCTTGAGCGATGATGCCGATGCAACGGCTATATCTCAGCTCGATAGCTCAGATGACATGTCGGAATCCTCCCCCGTTGAGCACACCTCACATTCCACGTTCATTGCGCCCGCACTACCGCCCATCCGATTCTCCTTGACCACCGCCGACTTTTCTGACCTGTTCAGCTCGGCTGGTGGCTCGAATCCGTCTCTGAAGCAGCTGGCCAATATCTCAGAAGAATACGACAACCATGTGCCGAGAACACCTCCCCCCACTGCAACATCTTTATTATCCAACGGAAGCACCGCCACGCCGACGAACGATTCTTCTTTTGCAGCCGACACGATACCCAGTCGCCTTTCTGAGGACAGCACACTTCTCAATGTGTCTACGGACAGTCACACTGCTCCCCGATATGTATCACCGGCACCCAGAGTTGAGAGTCTTCCAAGAAAGCACGCGCATTCTGGATCTGGTGAAACTACCGTTCGGATGCGCGCCGCCTCAGACTCACAAAATCAAGCTCCGGCGGCGGCGGCGGCTGTTACCATCGCTCGTTCAGAATCCGCCAATGCCACCGTCCCAATACCGAGAGTTGAGTCGACGAGTATGGTGGCCCTGAGATTGCAAGAGGCGCTGGCAGATGCTCGGGACCGCGGCGCTCAGCAACTGAAGCTTGATCGTGCTTTTGTTGAGGCCATCATTGGGGGTCTGGATTCGAGAGAAAAAGAATATTCGAACCTCAAAGCCAAGTTCGACGGTGTCAAGGTCAGTGATGCCTTCTCCTCTTGTGGATAGAAATTAACGTTTATTTTGCTTATCAGCGAGCAAGCAAGCAGTACATAGATGGTCTCACTGTAGCTCAGACTGAGTATGACAGCGAGCTGAAAGCCAGGAGGGAAGCTGAAGCTGAGGTGACACGATTGAGGGTGTTGGTATCGGGTCAGGCTGCTCGACTGACGGCCTTGTCCGGCGACACTCGCCGTCAAGAGTTGCGCCAGCAGATGTCGAAGGAGCTCCACGACAACCTTTCGCATCTGGAGCACGATGTTTCGAAGCTGCGGGTTGAACGTGACATGACCCTGGCTGAAGTCGAAGAACTTTCGGCCACCAAACAGTGAGATTTTTGTGCTCGATCCTGATAACCACGCACTGACCCCATTTCAGGTCTGCAGTGGAAGCGCCTTCAACCAGTCTTGGGCGTTCTCTTACGACAAGACTAGACAGCATCAAGAAGCAGTATCAACGTGACCTCATCCCACTTAGGGAGGAGCGAGAGAGCTTGACGCGAGAAATTGAGGAATTGAAGGGCGTTCGGGACGTTTTCCTCGAGGAAACGACCGTACTGAATGCGCGGAACGAGGAACTGGCACAACTGAGCGCACAATATGCCCGTCGCATGGTTCCAATTCCGGAGACTCCCCAGAAGCCTCAACCGAGCCCACAGAGCACGCCTATGCGCCATCAACCGCCCGCTCAAACATCGTCTTCACAGCTTCTCGGCACTATAAGCTCGTCTGTTACTGTCTCATCATCTGCCAGCGATGATTCACATGATGCGAGGCTCAAAGTGCATAGGATTGAGGAGATGCCGACTCCTTCGAAGGGCAAGCCCTTTATCAAGTGGCCCGGTTCGAGGGTCAGAGAGGTGGTGCATGCTCCTGAGCCCCGGCAAAAGGCTCCAATGGCACACAATTTCCAACAGCTCAGCATCCTTCGCTTCACCCGTTGCGATCACTGCGCAGACAAGATGTGGGGGTCTCAGTTGCGCTGCACTGGTTAGTCTTCGACCATCTTTCACTTACCTCTTTCTCATCAATCTCCTTTGAAGCCTGCAGCATATCGGTTCATGTTCGTTGTGTAAGCCATGTCCAGGTTTCTTGTTCACAACATTCGGGGCAGCGCAACCACAGGAAGACCTGCGTGAGTTTCCCAGAAGTCTTTGATCAACTCGTTGCTCATTTTCACGAAGCGCCCTCTATGTTTGGTCGTGATCTGACAGAGCAAATACACGCGGATGCTGATCAAGGTGGGAACCGACAGATCCCTATCATCGTTGAGAAATGTATCGAAGCCGTCGAGTTTTCGGGTGAGCTCGTTCACTTCCGGGTGTTTCCAACGCTGACTGCCGACTAGCCATGGAATACGAGGGTATTTATCGCAAATCCGGTGGTTCTGGACAGTCGAAAGCGATCACCCAGTTGTTCGAAAAGGGGGATTACTCTGCTTTTGATCTTCGGGACTCAGACCGCTTCAACGACATCTGTAGCGTCACATCCGTGATGAAGACTTACTTCCGAACTCTTCCATACCTCTCCTCACCTTTGATCTGCACGACCACTTTATGTCGGCTGTGCAGATCCGAGACCCCACTACGAAGAACAAGACGTTGCTAGACCTAGTAAATAGATTACCAGCTGAGCACTACTTCACACTGCGCAGACTGATGGTGCATCTTCACGGGTATGAATTTCGATCAATTCCAGCCGCCTCCCCTAATCCAAATTGACAGGGTCCATGAACTGTGCGAGAAAAATCTGATGACCGCTCGCAATCTAGGTGTCGTATTCGGTCGTACGTCAATCTGCCGTCTTTTAGCGCGGCTCTCAATTGACTCTATAATTCAGCTACGCTCATGCGCTCCCGAGATCCAGGTGCTGAATTCAGCGACATGGCTGGCAAAGCCCTTTCCGTCGAATGGTTCATTGAAAATGCGCCTCGCATATTCTCCTCTTCGTGATCAACTTCTCACTTCCCTTCCAAGTCGCTGCTGTATTTTAGGGGTTGACTTATTCTCTCTGCTTTATTCGCGCATCTCGCTATCACAGTAAATTACACTACCTGCAGGTCCGGATAAACAGATTCATAGTGGATTTTTTCATCAATAACGGACTGTTTTTACATCATATGGTATATTACCCACTTATAACATTTATACCGTTTCTCGCGATCGTTTGACTTGAGGCTGGGGTTCGGGTTTCAAAGAGCAGTAAAGGAAATGGCGGCGTGGGCCAGCTGCAGCTCCTGCAACAGTAGCCGCGGATCGGGCATTGAGGGAGCTGCGTCGGTACCACTGCCTCGCACGCCCAGGGAGAACATCCGATCAAAAAACTGAAAGAGAGAATCAGCATGACACTGTAAGCACGCAAAGTGCACGTACGCGTTGCGACAAAGGCCTTGGCCGTGGTTTGGCAGCTCAAATGCGTTAAGGAGAGAGGGGGGCTCACGCCCTCCAGCATTCGGAGATATCGGTAAACCATTGAAGGTTGCGGAGGCCCTAGTGGTGGGCATCAGCAACGGCGCAAACACATGGGAACCTATCGCACCAAATCGAAAGATGGCGTGGTATGCTTGCTTCCATTTTTCTTCAAGCAAGCGTGCGCAATTGGCCGAGTCAGGGCAGGTTGCACACTGGAACATGTTAGAGGGGGAGATTTATTGATCGGCACTAAACGTACGCATTGATATTCCTTGGCCACCATGGTAAGACCGAGTTTCAAGACGCGTTCAAGAAACCAGTTTCGGCTGGGTAATATGTAAGTGACTGGTGCAACGAAATATAACAACACAGACGCGCCGCTTTTCAAGCTTCAGAAGGGTATCACGACTAAGGGTATTCAACTCTTGTTCTGTCCAACCGCCAGGATTGTCCAGAACAAATCGACTCGCTTCTCGATATAAATCTTCCTCTTCAAAGATCTCGGCGATACGCAAAGCTTTGATTGGTCGTCCGGCGGCTTGATATACATGTCAGCCAAAGGCATATAACGGAAGACAGGGCGTACCGTGTGTCAGGAGAAACTTTAGACATTCATGCTGTAAGGATGGCACACAGAGTTTATGTGAAATGTTCATGAGGTTCTCCGCGTTATTCCACGTGATCGTGCATTCTAGACTGGAATCGAATGAGTGCCGCTAAGACACCAAGTATATGCCATACTGGGGATATACAAATTTGAGGAAATCGTGGAAAGTGCTCGCCTGGAGAAGAGGTTGTGATTCGAGCGTCGAACATGTTCGATATCACATACCCTTTCTTCTTTGAGTACAATGACAGCGTCAGGACCACTCTTGACGCGTCGTTTGGAGGTGGTTGGCGGGGGTGTGACCTTGACATGCGTAGCAAGGGAAGAAGTCGGAGATTTGCTTTGCAACTTAGCCAGGCTTTCATCTATGGCCTGGGCCTTCTTGCCGGCTTCTGAGTCGGGGTCGCTGCTTTCCCCCTCACTGGCAGGTGCACTACCGTCGCCATCGGTCTTTTCGGCGTCTTCTGTATCGTTTTCGATGTCCATTGGTGCAAATGTCATCTCAGTAGGTGCTTCATGATTGCTTCTATCACCCGGATTGGACGGCGGCTGGCTGATGGTGATAACGGAGGACATGGAGGGCGGTCTGCCGGTTTCAGCCCAGTTGCCGCTGAGGGCTGCTTCGAAGAAGGGGGATGCAAAGAATAAAACCTCTTTGTGCGCCCTGCTGTGTTCAGCTAACGAGTGGCACTCGGACGCGACGAGACGCACCAGAATGTTGTGCTCTCTACGACTATCTTGACGGTCCCCGGAAATGGACTGTTCTTGATGAATGTCTCGTCGAGCTCGATGGCTTCATCGCTTTCAATACTCAGTTCCGAGACTATATCGTCCGTCTCGCACTCTTCGAGAAGCCAGGGCGGTGAACCCGAGGAGCGAAAGATACCGGCTGCAGCGGCGTGTGTTTCAGTGGGACTGGACAAAGAGGCGGAGGGATTATTTGGCCCTCGCGAGTTGCGGGCGATGAGGATGTGCGACGGGTTTGTAGCCATAATTCAAGAATTATGTAACCATTTGTTTCTTCCGCTTTCCCTTCATGGCACATGAATCTAGTAGTCGCTATCCTCCAACAGTCAATGGGGTCAAACGCCCTGCTCACAGTCAAAATTCCTCTTCACGTCGTTGGGGGTCCGCTGACGCCCGGGGTTCTTCCGAACGCGTTGTGACGTCGCGAACTTGGATCCCGGCCAATGTGTCCGGCATTCCACACAGAAAGGTCAGAATGATATCGAAACCTGGTAGCTCATGTTCAGATACGGTAAAAGAGGGCTCCATCGCCGTTTGGGAGGCCACTGCCTCCATCGGAGGGTCAACGTTCTCGAATGACGTACAAGCAATCGCCTGGTTTGCTCGACAAATTCTTGCTTCCACAGTACTCAAGCTGATATGGAGTAGTTGGGGCAGTAAATTCATCTCACATCTTTGGGCCACCTAGTGCTTCCAGAGGCAGGGTGGTAGGGATGGTGGCCTCGAACGCATCTGCACCCTTCCCGGTGAAACGGGCCCAATACGACTTGCCTCACTGGCAAGCGGACGACAAGGCGCAGGCACGCGTCTCGGAAAGACGTTTTGCTGCGATGAGCGTAGGCAATATGGGCCATTCTAGATCTCGGGATGTCTTGGACAAGGATTATGGGGTAACGAACGACGCCATTCGCGCAGAGTACGATGAGCCTAGGTTCATCTCTTCATAACTCACGCAGCCGTCGGCTGATTTGTTTTCAGACAGATGCCAAGGTATTTTGGCAGGAAGGCAGCTCGAAAAGTCGATACCCCAGAGCTTAACTCCGATGATGACGACGCGGATTCTTCGTCAAAGTCCTCAAGTAGCGGCGACTGGGAAACGGAACCTGAGTCGGAAGACAGCGTTAAGATCATTGATTCTCGTTCAGCCCCCGTACCGGTAATTGAAATACTGGACGACACTCCCCCGGTCTCGCCTGTTCTGACCCCTCGTCTATGCACGCCGCCCGGGGACATACTCGTCGCCATCGAGAAACTGGTTCTTCCGTTGACATGCCTGCAGCTACGACGTCGATTGCCTTTTCTCACGCGTAATCTTCGTCGTGGATTTTTGAATTATTGCCGTTTACGTGAGGTGCCCACCGCAGCTGAACCTGGCGAGTCGTCTGTTGAGGTCTGCTTGAAACTCGCGGACAACCGCCTGGCTCACGAAATATGCCTGACACGTTATGAGTGCCCACTCTGCGGGCTTCATCTTGCATTGTCAACAAAGGAAATGTTGGAGGTACACTTGACTCGAGATCACGACGAGGTCCGCACGGTTTGGAAAGAGATTGATATTGACAAGGCAAGTTGTTCGGGATCTTGTCAGATGTGTTGATTCATTTCAGGTGAAGTCAAAATGGCAACTAGAAATATTGTTCGGGAAGGAGCAACCAACTGCTAAATCACCCAGTCCGCCACTCGTCGAAGACTTTCAGGCACTCAGCGTGGTTTCCGAGCCGCTGGAACTTCCTCCACCGGACCCATTTGGACCAACGGCTCGTTTTCCCTTCCTTCCTGCTAAATCCGAGCATGGTGGGCCAGATCTCAAGTATTCTTCCCGGTTTGGCGGGCCGAAAATATATGATTTGCTGGGCACACTCCCCATGGAACCGTACGGTGTTCTGAGGTGGTCCGTCGAAGACAGAGAAGAAGAGATTTTTGAGAGCGACGATATCCTGGATGAGCACAAGGTGATGCACGCGCTCTGGGCGCGCTGGATATTTTTCCGAAGGTAACAGGAATCTCTTTGTCATCCAAGCGACAGAACATCATCATCTGTTATCAGAAACTTTTTCGTGGCCCATTATTTCAACGGTGTTAAACAGTTCGTCACGGATAATTGGCGGATGATCCAGCGTGCAGCGGGGTGGGATGCTTTACGGTATTGGCTTTTGGTAGGTGGAGGACTTGTGTGTGTTGGAGACAATTTTCTCAACTCCCTCAAGCTGTTAAAGACGGGGAATTTTCTAACGACGGCACGGGAGGTAGTACAGATTTTGGATTATTACGAGACATTGTGTGGTAGAAGTAGCACGTGACTTTGATCAAACGCGTCCAAGCTTGAACACGAACCATGCCACCCCGTCGCTCGTCGCGTTCAACGCGTGGCGCTTCCGTCGATGCACCTGCTCTACAGCCCCTCCCTGCAAAACGCAAGCGAGAGGACCCTCAAGAGAAAGAAAATAGGCAGACAAAGTCGCGTTCTAAGCCCAAGGACCTTCAGGAGATACCCGAATCCGATGTCGACGAACATGAACAAGATCCTCCCCCTCCCGTCAAGAAATCCCGCCCTTCTCTTGATCCAGAGAGCGATGAAGGCGAACCCCAACCCACATCGCGTCAAGCACGAGGCAAGAAGGACGTTGAGGGCCGGCGTCCGTCCCGGAGAGGAGCTATGGCGATCTCCTCCAAGTCAACGGCAGAATCATCTGCGGACGAGGCGAGCTTAGATGTAGATGTAGACGTGAAACCAAAGCGAAGGGGCGCAACCAAGTCGCGCGGCGCCGCCTACGTCTCTGACGAAGATTCGGCTGCCGAAGTCGATGCATCGGACTTTGAGGATGGCATGGACGCTAAACCCGCTCCGAAGAAGGCAAAGGGCAAACGTGTCACCGCCAGCAAACCGCAGCCGAAAGCGTCAGTTAAAAGCGAGTCTCGAGCCTCTGCCGCCCTTCCCCGCCCGGGTTCCACAGAAGCGGATGCTCCTCCCTCCACAGCCCCTAAACCATCAGCAGCACAAGAAGAAGAGGTAGAAGAAGAGGAAAAGTCCCTCTTCGAACCTCCTCCCATGCCGGCGCCCTCCCAGCTGGCGCCGCCTGTCATCGAAGAACCCGCTGGCCCTAAGTCGCGTCTTGTCATTCATAAAATGGCGCTCGTCAATTTCAAGAGCTATGCTGGACGTCAGGAAATCGGTCCTTTCCACAAGGTGTGCTTCGCTCCGAATGGTGACCACCCTTACTCATTCTCTGCAGAGTTTCTCTTCCATCGTTGGACCGAATGGCTCCGGAAAGTCCAACACTATCGACGCACTATTATTTGTCTTCGGATACCGCGCTTCGAAGATGCGACAAGGAAAGCTGAGCGAGCTCATCCACAACTCTGCCAGGTATCCGGATCTAGATGAATGCAGCGTCGAAGTTCATTTCCGCGAAATAATCGATTTGGTGTGTGTCCTTATCGAGTTTTTTCTGCAAGCCTGATGACTTTTTGCGACAGCCCGGGCCGGACGCATATGAGCTCGTACCCGATTCTCAACTCGTCGTTACTCGAACGGCTTCTCAGAATAATACGAGTCGATACACGATCAATCGACGACCAAGTACATTCACTGAAGTCCGGACTTTGCTCAAAGGGCGCGGTATTGATCTGGACCACAAACGGTTTTTGATTCTCCAGGTTGGCATGACTATATATATTTCCCCCCTTTCTGACTGCACCAACAGGGCGAGGTCGAATCCATTGCCCAAATGAAACCAAAGGGGACAACAGAACACGAAGACGGGCTTCTCGAATATCTGGAGGATATTATCGGAACCTCTTCCTATGTCGAACCCATCTCTGCGTCCCTGGCGCGAATTGAAGTCCTTCAAGATGACCGGGCGTCCAAGATGCAACGGTTGCGCATTGTTGAGAAAGAGAAGGACGCCTTGGAAGACAAGAAAAAGGAAGCAGAGAACTATCTCAAGCTCAAGAATGAGAAAGTTCGAGCCGAAAGCCGTTTGTGGCAATGGTCTCTCTGGAAATCTTTCATCGCTGAAGAAGAGAGCATCCGGAACGTCGTAAGTATCTCCACATCCTGGTCGAGTAGAATGCTGACCCACGGATAGGAAGAGTACCAAAAGGAACTTCGAGAGGAACAGGAGAGGAATAAGGACGACATTGCTCACGTGGAACTGCTCAGGAAGAATTACGAACAACGTGAAGCCACCTACAAGGTGTGTGTAGCTTTCGTTCCAGTCGACGTCTTTCCAATAGTCTACGATAGGAAGTGCAAGATGCTGCAGCGGCCGCTGTGCGAGAGCTGGCCCACCACGAAAAGCACGAGGTGGAATTCAAGGAACGTAGAAAGGCTGCTACCACGAAAGCGAAGAAACTCAAGAAAACATTGGCAGACGTGCGTAGACTCTGCCTATTTCGATGTTAACAGTCGATCAATACGCCTCTCAGGACAAGAGTGCACAAACCAAAGCGGAGCATATTGCCGAAGATAGTGCCGAAAAGGTCAAGAAAGAGAAAGCAAATATTGAAGCCTTTGAAGCGTCCTTGGCCAAAGAAGAAAAGGTTCTCGAAGGCATTCGCGATGGTTTGAAAGGTCTGTTGCGCTCTCTCATCACTCCATTAGCCTGACAACCGCGTGCAGACAAGACGCAGGTGTTCACCGACCAAATCGAAGCCAAGCAGAAAGAGCTGCAACCTTGGACCACCGAGGTCAACGCCAAGAAGTCCGAAGTTGATGTAGCTACGAGTGAACGTGATGCACTCGCGAAGAAAGCGAAAGTGGTCCAAGAGGCGATCGAGGAGGCAACTCGTAACCTTCAGCAACTACGGGAGGACCAGGCAGAAAAGGTCACGTCGGTTGTGTGTCTTATAGATCTGTTCAGCTCAATGGGCCCTTCAACTAGCTTACTCAACAAGAAGGGCATAAAGCCGCGAAGGCAGCTCAGCAGACGGCGATTGCCAAAGTCGAGAAGCAGCTCAAAGTCTGTCTTCACGCATTTTCTTCGCCTGCCTATTGATCTATTCTCTCAGGATGCCCGGCTGGAGCTCCAAGATTGTAAGACCAAGGCGTCCTCTGCTCGTCAGAAAGTTGCCGATGCCAAGCGTTCTGTGGCCGAAAATACGTCTCAGAGCAAAGTGGTGGATGGCTTAACGCGGTACAAAAATGCTGGTCGCATCAGTGGTTTCCATGTATGTCTCCTAGACAATTTTTCCGGATTACGCAAATAACAGTATTCCCAGGGCCGATTGGGCAGTCTGGGTACTATTCCCGACAAGTATGATATAGCAATTTCCACTGCTTGTTCAGGCCTCCACCATATGGTCGTGGATCGAGTTGAGCAAGCCCAAACTTGCATCCAATATCTCCGAGACCAAAATCTGGGCCGCGCCACTTTTACCGTTCTTGAGAAGCTCAAAACGGACGGGATGGCAAAGATACCCACGCCCGAGAACGTGCCCCGTCTATTCGATCTAGTGCGGCCGAAGAACGAGACCTTTGCAAAAGCGTTCTATAAAGCTCTTGGAAACACTCTCGTTGCTGATGACATGGAGCAGGCCAACCGTATTGCATTCGGAGCAAAAAGATGGCGTGTAGTGACTCTTGCAGGACAGCTCATCGAGACGACTGGTGCGATGTCGGGTGGTGGTAATCAACCAGCTCGTGGTGCAATGAGCTCCAAATTTGCTCCCGAGGCCGTCAGTCCTGACGCGCTTCGTGCGCTGGAGCAAGACTCTGCTGAAGCAGAAAGACGCCTCGATACTGTGACGAAGCAAGTTCAAGCGGCAGAAACGGAGCTCGACGATCTGAAGAGAGCCGTTCCCGAGACCGAGACTGCTTTCCAGAAACTGGGAATGGATATTGAAACCAACAAGAGACGCGTTTCTGAGACGGAAAAGCGTATCTCTGAATTGAAGTCTGTTCATCGTTGATTTGTCGCGAATCGCCTTCTCACTCCTTTTATGGCAGGTCACAGAGCAAGCCCAACAGCGGAGACTTGGCCCGTATAGCGAAATTAGACGGTGAAATAGAGAAATCCGTCGTCGAGCTCGAGCGACTTCAAAAGAAGGCTGGCAAAATCGAACAAGCCATCGAGGAACTCGAGCAGAAAATTCTCGATATCGGAGGTGCTAAACTTTTGACCCAGAAATCTCTTGTCGAAGGTATTCGGTTGCACATCAGCTTGGCCAACGAGGAGATCACCAAGGCCGAAGTAGCGAAAGCTAAGGCGGATAAAGATCTGGCCAAGCTTGCTGTAGCTATGCAGGCAAATTCGGATGCCTTGAAAGAAGTCGACGCAGAAATTGAAAATCTAAACGATCAAATCGACGGACTTGCTGAATTCATCGCTGGGCATCAAGCGAACGTACAAGAGGCGAAAGCGGTAGCTGAAAATTCCAAGGACGACCTCGAAGCACTCAAGGCGGATTTGGACCAAAAGGAGGAAGAAATTCAAGGGTTCAAGCAAAAGGAGGTAACGTACCGTTACATTATACATAATCGCATTGGCACTCAACCAATAAATAGATGGAGCTTGAGCAAAAGGTCGCAGAAGCCAAGAAGATTGCCGAGGAGAACACCCAGAAGGTCGAACATTGGCGTGAACAACTCGAGACCCTTTCACTGGAAGAGATCGAGTAAGCCGATTGCAGTTGCTTACCTTTCTAACTCTGATTGGGACACAGCGATGACGAGGACGAGGAAGAAGACGGAAACGTGGTTGAGCGACCGGCTGATACGGCCGATGAGGTCAAGGTGGAGGACGAAGAGCAAGAACCAAAGCCGACCAAGGCCCGCTCTTCCTCTGAGTTGCACACCTATAGCGCAGAAGAACTCTCGAAATTCAAGCGACGAGAAATGACCACGGATGTCGAGCTGCTCGACGGTACGTCATGATCATAATCGACGAAAGCTGGTGGTGATTAACATTCGTTCTTTCAGAGAAGCTCAAGAGAATGAGGCCCAATCTCGAAGTTCTGGCAGAGTACAAGGAGCGCGAAAAGCAATTCTTTGAACGCGCCAGGGATCTCGAATTGACCACGAAAGAGCGCGACGCGGAGAAGCAGAAATACGACAGTCTCCGAAAACGTCGACTGGACGAGTTCATGGCCGGTTTTAGTCTCATTTCCTTAAAATTGAAGGAGATGTATCAGGTGCCGGTCACTGATATCCAGCTGAACCCAAGCTGATCAATGCGCAGATGATCACTCTAGGGGAAACGCCGAACTTGAGTTGGTCGACAGCATGGATCCCTTTTCTGAGGGCATCATATTCAGTGTCATGCCGCCCAAGAAGAGTTGGAAGAACATCTCCAATTTGTCCGGCGGAGAAAAGGTGCGTATCTACATGCACCTGGCAATTCCTCTCTTTGATGAGGTCGGTAGACTTTGAGCTCTTTGGCGTTGGTATTTGCCCTTCACGTCTTCAAGGTCAGCGCCTCTCCGTTCTGAGCTACTGTTCCTAAATGCTCGGATGTCAGCCGACCCCTCTGTATTTCATGGACGAAATCGACGCGGCATTGGACTTCAGGAACGTCTCGATCGTTGCCAATTATATCAAGGACCGCACCAAGAATGCGCAATTCATCATCATTTCTTTGCGGTAGGAGCTACGCACACCTGCGAGCAACTCCCACCACTCACTTTCGCTGCAGGAATGATATGTTCGAACTAAGTCACCGTCTGATCGGTATATACAAGACGGCGAATGCCACCCAAAGTGCGTGTATAGTCCACCGAAAAGAGCCTTTCTGAACGTTTGCGCAAGGTATCTCAATTGACAATCATGCCTTGCATTCTGGCATTCCAGCTGGAGCCTAAACCTTTGCTCATCTATCGTTACATCTGTTGTGTCTGAAAAATTGTTATTTTCTTGATATAAACCTTCATTTCTCAGATCGCCACTGCATTACTAGATAGCGTACGAAAACTCCTCCAGCGCCTCGCCTACAGCCGGGCTGCCGGTGCTCTTATTCAGCACTGTCAACGGCGGCCGAGGTACTCGCGTAATAACGGTGCGCGGCTTGCTTTCCAGAGGCACGGAGGCCGACTTGTACATGTCAAGTTCGCAAAGAAGCTCTGCGTTGCGCTCTGCGACTGATTCCAATGCGACCCTGGTGGTAGTGTATTTCTGGTGAGGATGATCAGTGCCCGTAGCGGCTTGAATAAGTGAATAGTTCACATGTTTGAGCTCTGCAAGCTCCCTTCGTATGCGATCAACATACATGATTCTTTGTGCGGGGTTGTGGTGCCCGAGAATCTCTGCATTGAATTTGCTGAGATGCTGAGCCTCACCCTCAGCGAGCTCATTGCGGGCAATGAGAGAGTTAACTTCATCCGAGAGACTATAGTAAGCTGCTTGGAACTGTTCTGAGTCCGCAAGCTCCGTGGTTAATCTAGAAAGCGGTTGTCGGTCTACTAGGGCGGTAATGATTATCTGACTCACGTCTCGATCTCAGCGCGAAGCCCATCCTCGGTCATCCTATTCCTGTTGATCGTCTCTGTCAACTGCCGGAGCGCCTTCCTATCGTTGGCGGTAGCCATTTCACTCTGTTGCACGACTGCCTCCATCTTCTGCTCGGACTCGCGGTCGTGTAGCTCTGCTCGCGCAAGGGATGCGGCCATCTCGTCCAGCCTTTGCGTCGCAACGCTGAGCTGGCTGGACCGGTCATCTCGCTCCTGACGCATGTTGTCCAACTCTGTTTCCAGTGCGTCTCGGCGTGATCGAACGTCTTGCGACACGAGCCGTTCCTGATCCATCTCGCTGTTTATGGCACAATAATCGTCTGCCAGGTCGTGGCAGATGAGGTGGTATAACTCAGCCAGAGACTTATCGGTTTGGTGAAGAGACGAATCTATATCATGGGACTCGTGCATCGCGGCGCATAGGCCGTCGTAGAGCGACGTAAGCTGCGGGATGACGTGCGACTCTCCGGGCAGGGTCTGAGCGTAGAACTCACGTTCCTCTTGAAGATCCTGAATCTGCCGAGTGAGCAGTGCGTTCGTAGCGTGCGCGTGCCGAATCAAGTTGACGAGCTCCGCTATCTGCCCGTCGGAATTGGCTAGCTTGCGCTCTAAACGCCAAGTTCTCATTAGTGATAGTCCATGCTCATGTTTGAGCTTCGCGTGAGTGCTCGCCAACACCGTTTCCTGGGCAAGACGGCCGTACTCCTCGGCAACCCTGGCTAGTAGCAGCCTGTGCTGCTCGAGCTGGTCGATCAAAGACTGCTGATTTTCAGTAGCCTCTGCCTCGGTCGAGGCGAGGGTTTCGACGGCCTGTCGCGCCTCTTCCTGTGACTGGGCGAGTTGCGCCTTGAGGGACTGGGATTCCTGGGATTTCGCTTCCGCCACTTCCCTCTTCTTCCTTTCTGCCGCTCCGGATTTTTCCAGATCCGCTATGAGGCGGTCCTTTTCCCTGACCTCGTCTCGCCGCTTTGAGTCCAAGGACTGAAGTGCCTTCTTAAGTTCTGCGGCTTCCCCTTGTTTGGAAGATAGCTGGGCGCGTTCGTGTTCTGAGACTCTGAGTTGGATGCGGAGTTCTTTGAGCTCCGCTTGCTCAGTGAGTGCAGCCTTTTTGAGTTCCTGCACGCGCAGATCGAGAAGAGCCGTCTGTTTCTTCTGCTTCTCCGACTGTTCGGCGTGTCCAGCAGCCGCTTTTTGGCTGCGAGCTAGCTCAAGTTTTAGCCTTTCCACCTCTGCTTGATGCTGGAAACATGTTAAAGCGGACCAAAGATACGAGGAGAATCACGGACTGCTTTCTTTCCATCGTTGTGTATTCGTTCCAAGTCCTCCACCTTCCTCTGCAGCATGGCGTAGCGATCGACGGAGATTTGAGGTGCTTTGGAGTCATTGGAGTAAGTCCCTGGCCCTATCTACCATCACTACATTACGCGGGCGCGAATAAAAGGCGCCGCGCACCGGGAACTTCGGGCACGGTATCTTTGGGAAAGCGGTCCGCCTTCTCCAGAAAGGCCCCGCGTTTGTATGCGTCAAGCAGCGAATCTTGGGGCAAATTGTAGGAGTTTGGGCCTGGTACGTCGGATACTGGGGAAGTGTGAGTGGTAGCCGGGGCGATAGGTGGCTGTTACCCTTCTGGGGCTCGAAGCGGGGGCCTTTGCCGAACGACATTGAGGTTGGTTGGTTGGTTCGCGTCTGAGCACGTGAGGGTGTTATATTATTACGTAAGTATAGTCGCTAAATAATACATGTATTTCTCGCCGTCATGAAGCTGGTGGCGGAGGCGGCGGCGGCGGAGCTTCCGCACTGGCTGCAGGAGGTGAAGTCACCTCGGCCTCTATTCGTTCTCGAGCGCGCACGACCTTCGATTGTAGGTAGTGGGAATGAGAGATAATCGTCGGCTGCTTCCCGGGGGGCGGTTTGGGAGGCGCCGAGTTGGATTTGAATAGACGCTCGTAGCTCTCTAGTATCTTCTCCAGTTCCTCTCCATGCTTCGTGTTGAGGATGAGATGTGCCTCGTCGAGGGTCATGCGATGCTGCCGCGTTAGCTGGTCCGTTCTAGAACCAGAGCTAGCATTCCCGACCCCGGCGACATCATGACCCATGGTTCCTTGGGGACGGTGCTGGGCATCTAGAAAGGTGTTGGAATTTTACGGACAAATATCAATTTTTGCCCGCACTTTTTACGGCCTGGCGGCCTGCTTCAAAGAAGGCCTTGCCAAGGATGCGAGTGGAGGCAATGAGGATCTGCACGATGGCCCTGGGAGAAGCCTGGGAGAGGGTGAGAGTGCGGAGGAAGAGCAGGATGCAAGGTACCCGCCATGGACGTGCCGCGAAGAAAGTGCCCAGGTCGCGTGACTCGAGAAAATGTCCGCCCAAACGAAAAAGCGCAAAACAGGCGCGCCCGATGCAAGCGTCCATCCCCACAAAAAGCCAAAGCTTGCCGACACCAAGCACGACAATGAATTCCATCTCCTTACCGCCTCTCTTGTCCTCTCCGTCCCTCCAATATTCGCCAGTAATCCAGAGACCGGCGTGCGCGAGATGCTCGACTCCATGATTATGCGGTGCGCTCAGCGGTTTTTTTTTCGAATAAAAAAGTGAACATGTGTAGATACATCCCCGCCTTCAGAGGCGTTGTTCTCGCCCATTCGAATATCATCTTCCTCAAGCCTACCGCGTCAATCAACGCTGACTGCCCATTCCTGAACTGCCATATTCAATTCGACGCAACGGTGTGGTGTCCTCGCGTTCGGATGAAACTCAGTAGGATGCCGCTCGCTCCCGCACCATTCTCCGTCCTCATCCTCGCATTCAGCCGGCAAAATCAGTCTTTGCTCGCCCGACCACATTTCGCTGTTAATACATCGAACATTCAACGTGTCCATCCCCCGACACCACATCCCAACGGACGAATGGGAATTCGAACAGGGCCCGGCCGACGACGAGCCCGAGTCGGACGACGACCCTTCCGATGAGAAAGCGGGAGGTAGATGGGTTCACAAGATAACGGGCCAGATACTCGGTGGGCCAAACGGTTATTTGGAATTTGTGGTCATCGGGTGAGCACATATATCAGCACGGAGGAAATCCGGCAGTCTTCTCACATGCCGACTTCAGATTGACTGTCGCAAACGAAATGCTTTCGTTGATTGGGTCTATTCAGCACGATCCATTTTCGCCGGAACATGTCGCCGTCAAACCGACACCGAGCAAGACCGCACCAGAGAGGGAGGATGTGGGTGAGGAGGAAGATGGCGACGAAGAGGATGAATCGGTGGCCTAGGCGAAGGTGGACGGATGAATCAGAGGCCGAGGTGGACAAGACGACAGAGTGG
>QVIE01001389.1:0-20820 GCA_013387415.1 Panellus pusillus | reverse complement strand
GAGCCGTCGATAAACACAATTACAAGATATTGTATACGCTACTTTCGTCGATCTGGATAACCAATTCTGGAGGTGAAACTGTAAGATCGCCCAAGCAGATGGCATCATTCGCTAAGGGAAACTATTTATTAACCTGAACAAAATTCTTCCTTCGAACATACTAGCAGCCACAATGCTTCTCAACATTTCCTGTCGAAGATTTGTTTGCTTCTCAGCTTGACATACAGCTCGACTCAGACGGTCGTCTTTCTTGCAGAGTCAAGCCCAATCTTCGCAACAGCAACTACAATGTCTCCAGTTGCTCCGGCATCACACTCAACCTCGAGACCGAGAACGGTTATGTCCTCAGCCTTTACGCATCTGTCGATGAGAGTGCCTGCAACTCCCCCGTCAGCTCTGTCCCCTTTCACACAAGCGCCCCGGATTTCTCCCATGTCAAATCCATCGACATGGAAGCAAACAGTTTAGGTTATCCTTACGCTGGCGCCTCGCCACCCCCGACTATTTTTCTGCGTACAATGCCACCTCCCCCGAATCCACTGGCTCTAACAACGGATATTTTGCCGTTGACGAGCGTGACAGGGACGGCGTTGTAGACCAACACTTTGGCTTTCGGTTCGACGACCCCAGCGACATGAGCAGTAATAACGTAGACGCAAACCAGTACCCTCCAAGTAAGATTCCTCATTGACTACCGCATCCATCGCTGACCCGCTTCTAGCTATGGGGATTGTGCCGACCGAGGTTGTTGGCCGTCGGAACCACGCCTTCTTTCCCCGCTTTTTTCCACCACACCACACCGCCGTTCGCAGCATCTGCACCATCACCCCCGACATCCGTGTCTTCTCCTAGTTCCGCCGACAACACGACCTTCATTCCTGCGCCAGCGGTACCGACGCCACCGCCATCGCGCGCAGAAGACCTACCCGTCGAACACACGGCCATCAGAACGGGGCGGCGAGCGCAGTACCCGTGCCTGCACCCGACCTGTGACCGCGTCCTTACGAGCCCATACACGCGGCAGGTACACATGGGTACACACAAGGCAAAAGTGCGCAAGGCGTTTCTCTGCACGCTGGGGTGTGGCGAAGCGTTCACGCGGCAGCACGACCGCCAAAGGCACGAGGTCGCGCTGCATGGCAAGCAATGCAAGCATGTTTGCCCGCGCTGCAAACGCTTTTTCTCGAGCGCAAAAATGCTCGACAGGCATGTCTGTCGAGGACATCGGCAAGGCCAGATACAGTGGGCGGTGACTGGTACCTCTCCCTTCCCGCGTGCGCAAAATGAGGCTGATGGTGTCTCTTCCGCAGATGAGGAACAGAGTGCAGATGGCTTTATTTCGGAGCGATTTCAGTAACCATCGCCCTTCTAATTTAGATGTACTTGGTTTATAGCATAGATTTAGTGTATTCAAAGTAGTAAATTCTTCTGAGCTGTAATAATGCTAATAGCATCGGGCTTTGGACCGGGTGTATCGTATCACAATGCGTGGGGAGCATGCATGTCAATTTATCAACGATATTGAGGGAGGTACTGCGTACTTCGGACTCGGTCACTTGCAGCCTTCATTTCACATCCTCCGACTCTAGATCTCGTGACCGCGTTGACGGAGATCACGAAACTTGGACAATGTACATCTGATTCTGATTCTGCAAACTGTTTGCAAACGCTTATCGGTGGCTTCAGCCTTCAGGGGATCTTGACACGAGACAAAGCACCTAGCGCTGCTGTTATGCAATATCGTAGCATAATGGTCCTTCCCGAAGGACTCTCAAGTTGCTGCCCTACTTCACGTGTCGCTTGCCGACGTTTCTTCGCATTTTGATCCCAGCTCTTCCCAGCTACAGCCAGCTACCTTCTGCTACCTTGCTACCTTGTGCAACCTGATGTGTCTACGGTTGCCGACCAGGACCATGGTCTATAGAAGTGTTTCAATGATGAATCTAGTGTTGGGGTCCCAGTGTGACGCGTGAGCCAGGCTTGTACTGTCATTGTACGACATCCTGCTGACCGTGCGCGGTCATGTGACTACATTGAAACACGGCCTGCCAGGCTCCGTCTCCCACGCGTCTCCCCATCCCAACGCGCTGGTGCGCTGTGATATAAATCATATAATTGCCAAATTCTCTTTTATTTCGAGGAAGAAGTACAAAGTAAGTAGATTGAGGTACCACTCGTGCAGGGACCATATCCTGAGCCGATCCACCGAATCCATCCAACAAGAACTGATACGATAGACGCTGGATAATGAGGACAAAAATGTCACAAAATAATTGTAATCTGTTTTTCACGATGAAAAGTCTGACGCAACACTGAAAGGCCGAATTCTTCACTAATGATTAGTAAAACTCTGCAAGTCTTGACTCTTGACCCGCGCGCGACTCTCCACTCGAAATTCTCCACACCATTGTACTTTGTATTGTAAGATACATCTGGCACGTAACGGCGACTCGGACCGCATAGTACGTCCTGGCTGTCATTTCAAAAGCGTGTTTTCAACACCCGCCTCCGGTCGACTAGGGCAACACTCTTTATGCTACATTCCCGGGCCCGTATACGGCTGCCACTGCCCATTGTTGCCATACTCTCTGTGTATGGATCATAAGTACGGCAGTGACTAATTGTTCGCGCCTGCGAATAAGTAGCGCCTCTACTGTCACCATGCTCTTGCCGCACTTGTGCTGCTTGCACCTTGAACCACACCTATTGCATCACCCTGCACATGTCGTACGTGGGTATTGCACCCCTCCAATTCAACCTACGTCGCTGCTTGTCTATTTGCTTGGCACCGGCGCTGCTATGTCTGTATGCTTTGCTCTTTGAGAGAGCAAGTTCCCGTACCTCAGCCTTGCAACTGTACTGTACTTCCACCGCCATTAATAGACAGCATTTGATGCATCTACATAGTAATAACATTCAACTCTACACAGACCTGGAGTGAAGCGCAATAACGAGTCGGCGTGGGTCAACAACTTGAAGCACGGCAGATATTGAAGTTCTCAGTGTTCTTCGAGAATCTATGGGATAGAAGGTACCGTGTGCCCTCTCGGGGCAGTCGATAGCTATCATGAGTTTAGATGCCAAAGAGAATTCTTGTTTCGGCAATAAACTTTGAGAACTATGTCGGTTGAATTGTGAATGCTAGTGCGAACTAGTGAACCTTTCGGTCGATATCGTACACGTACTTTCAAACTCCCTTTAGGAATCCACAGAAAATGCGAAGTACTTGGAGCATGGTGGTAAACACATAATTGAATCTGAAATTCATAGGTTGAGGGTGAGGGGAATACAGAGAAAGATAGCCCGACGGAGCCAACCATTATCTGTGTTCTGATTGCCAGTTGATTGAACAAGGGTCGGCGGCGGCGCGACAGGTGTGGAGAGATGCTTGGGAGGCGCTCAGAAATGCTGCAGAAGACGGACGGAATGGGTATCTTCTTTTCTCCCGGGACAGTAAAAAGCCTCAACCAGACATTCTTGTTTCAACGACCAAAGATCAGATAGATATTGACGGCAACGCCAAAGGCGTCGCGCCTCCGTTGCTCATCGACTTCTTGAAGTTGACCCTCGAGATTCCTGTGTATTTCATTTAACTTTAGCATTTTATACATAGTATACACAAGTGTGAGCGAAAAATAGAGAGGACATGGGTGCACACAGGTGCGAACAACAGGCAGCAGACGCGGTCCGCGGACCGCGCTTCATGCGGAGAACTGGGGGCACACAGAGCAGACTGGAAGTGGCGAAAGTACAAGATGCGGACACAGAGGCGACGGCAAAGGTGCAAGATGCGGGCACAGAGACGGAGGCGAGTCGGACGGCGAAGGTACAAGATGCGGAGATGGAGACGGAGGCAGAAGCGATTGGGGTGAGAGTCTATGGTAGTACTTTCAATGAGCACGCCGCAGAGCTGCGGCGGGCGGCGCCGGCGACGGAGGTAAGAATTTACATGCACTGGCAGTGGCGGGAGGCCGGGAAGCAGGGTGACGACAGCAGCAGGATGTTGCTTGTGATTGACATTGGCAGAGAGGGCCCCGGGCAGCAACGCTGGATGCAGACGTGAAGAGCGGTGGCAGGGTTGACGACACACCTGCCCTTTTAGCTCCTCTAACCTTCTCTCTATCTTCCTCTCTATCGCTAGAGCAGTGCGCGTTCGGACTTCGGAGTCTTTGGAGGCGTATGTGGCATTTAGAGCATGTTTGAAGCGCGTCAGAATCTCACGAACGTCCGTGGATTTCTGACGCGTGCAGTCACAGTCTGGTGACCAGTCTTGCACGACGTGCCGGGGACCGTCGAGGAACAGAGGATGGAGAGAGCCACGTAAGATACTAGTCGTAAGATGTCACGGAGTTCCAGGTCCCCCGTGCACCGGTTAAGCGATGCTGTCAAATCGCATCATTTCCTTTTTCAGACCATGGTCCTGGTCGGCAACCGTATGTGTCGTAATTGCGCGACCTTTTGGCGGATGCTGTTATATCCCGTCGGGCCAGTGCTGGGCCATTTCTAGGCTCCAATCCATCAAAGTCATTTCTATGCGCCTGACCGTCGGCGTTCTCTAGCACTGAACCGATGTGGGTCAGACCCACATCTCTCCGCCGTCACGAAACGTTTGTTTGTATGCGCACAACTGCTCCAGATTTCAAGATACGCTTTGTTCTTTGCTCCTTGCCACGAAATCCCTTCGAGGAAAGTACTGGAAAGTATCCTCTCCACAGGAACGTTGGCATTCAAACGTCGCTCTCGCTCTCCATATGCTATTTCTGTAAATCCACTTGCCGCCACACAAGGGATGATATTTCTGTAGACCCTGTATGGACTGAAATCCACATCTGAAATCTTGAAACGCGCAGACGGCTAAACGGAACTTGAAATCACACATAATGTTCACCCCGCTTCGAGAGACCAAAAGCTCGGTAAACAGTGGAGGACGAAGGTAATGTACAATTATCTCTATTGTAAATTGTAAACTACCCAGTCAAAGAGTGGCACCCGACTTTGACGTGTTTCTCGTTAAATAAGTAAATAGTCGAAATGTGAGTGAATGGACGTGGAGCCCGTATCTAAAGGTGATAACGTGAACCACAATTCAAACAGGCGGGACAGGCAGGTTTAGAGAGGGCAGATCTGCTCCGAATCCCAGTTGGTGGCCCCGACGCCTTGGACGACGAGGAGCTGGTTGGTAGGGTCGTACATCTTCTTGACGCTGAGGAGGCGGTCGTAGTGCCTTCCCCAGTTAGCGTGGGGTAGTCGGGAACGAGCAAGTCGGGCTGCGGAGCGTGATTTAGTCGAATGACGGGATAAATCCAGGGGACATAACGCACCTCATTGAGGTACTGGCCTCCGTCGATGCCCGGGGTCAGAGCACGGATGGGCGCGAGGTAGTTGGTGACACCCTGGCGGATCTCATCGATCGTGGTCGCGTTGGTTGCGTCAGTCCATTCACCGAAGATGGAGATGTCGACGAGAGACTTGCGCCACGTGGGGTGGAGCGCATTGAAGTCTGGGTCCGTGGTCGAGACGACACCGCCGCCGACGTGCCTACAAAGAATGCAACGGGTCAGTGAAAACAAATCAAGGGAGAAAGAAGTGGCGCACTGGCCGATACCCGCGGGCATGGCGGCAATAGCCTCAGACATGAGGTGCGCGGCGGTCTTGTTGGTGAAGAGGTCGCGGGGCAGAAGCCACGACGCAGTGTCGACACCGAGACCAGCAACGGCCCCACCGGTGTAGTTGAAACCGACGACGTCAACGGGGTCCAGGATGTTGGCAACGAACCAGCTCTGGTAATTAGGGTACGTCGCCGTTGCGTCCGTCTTGATTGACACGCCAGGAATCGCGGCAGCAGCCTTGAGGAAGGGGCCTAGCGTCGAGTTGCCGTAGGTGGTGTTACCGCCGGGAAGGAGGTACATGAGAGCGAAATAGCTGCCTGCTTCGAAGGGGTAGTAGCCGGACCAACCCGCATCAGCGAGACCGGGGAGGGCCTCGTGGTACAGATCTAAGAGGGAAACGAATGCAGTGGTGCTGTTGGTGAGAGCCTCGAAGAAGGAGGCGAACAACGAGGTGTTGGGGTGGGCCTTGTAGACGAGTCTGGTGGAGACACCGAACGAGGGTCCTCCTCCACCACGGGCAGCCCAGAAAAGATCCTGGTTCTGGTACTTGTTCACGGTAATGAGTTTTCCGTTGGGTTGAACAAGATCAATCTCGAGGACGTTGTCGGCGCCTGCAGGGAAATCAAGATCGTTTCCAGCAGAAAAAATCTGCAAGACAGCACGCACCCATGCCAAAGTGGGGAGAGAGGATGTTGTGGCCACCGCCAAGGGGCCACCCACCACCAGAGCCAACGGAACCAAGCGGCCCGATACCTCCCGCGACGATGACATTGTTAGCGGCGGCGAAGCCGTAGGTGTCAGCCCACTGCATACCCGGTCCAACAGTGACGGCGGGGACACCAGCTTTCTTTCCATTCGAGTAAGTGAAGTCAGAACTGAATGTCTGGAACCGGAAGTGGTGCGTCCAGATCATGAGCGAGCCAGGACCAAGTCCACGGCCAAGGAAGTCATGTCTATGTCAATGCGTAAGAGCACAGAAAAATTTAAAAACAACAAAGAAAAAATACCCGGTGTTCTTAACGTGGACCTTGAGATTGCGGTCATGCGCAAACTTGAGGGCGAGCTGGATGTCGGAAACAGTGGTGGCATTGACAGCGAGGGCGGGGACACGTCCCTGCCCGCAGGCATCGGTACGGTTGCCAGCGATGTCGCATTCTGAGGAGACGCTGAACTCCCAGTTATCGGACTGCTCTGCGCCAGGCTGGTCAGCGCGCCAGATGGAGTTGCCACTGTTTGCCTGCGCGGAAGCACAGAGGGCGGCGTTGTAGTAAGGGTCGTGGCAGTAGTAGCCGGGGGGAACAACTTTGAAAACAGGGTGCGAAAGCTGGGAAGAGAGCTTGTCCCATTCGGCTTGGCTCGGCCAGCAAGAATCACTGGCGGTGCACTTGCATCCCGGGGCAGCCAAAGAGGCGGCGGGAACGGCCGAAGAAGTCGGAGAGGGCTTTGTAGAAGAAGTAGTGGTATGCTCAGGGTGCAAGGCGGAAGAAACAGCAATAAAAGAGAAAAGGAGGGGTACCAGACTGAGCATCTTGGCAATAACCCGAACGCGGTGAAGTTGGTTGTGATTTTTTCATTGCCTACCTTATAACGCGGCGGAGGTTTCACGTCGATTAAACGCCCGCAGACCACTTGTCAAGCAGTCCTCCCTTGGCACTAGCAATGCAGGCAGCAGGTTGTTGCGACGATGGATCCCAATTAGGAAAGTCATTAACCAGGGCTGTACACCATCACGTGCGGGTCTGTAAGGACCGTCTCGATCAGCCTGAGCCTGTGTTCCAGGCTGCGCCTCGCTCAAGGCCAATCCCGTACCTGTGGAGTCTCGCCTTCAACGGGCAAAATCTCCATATCGTCCGCATTTTTGCGTTTGGGATCTTGTCTCCATGGCGGAAAGAGCAATACTCGTGACTGCAAGACTGTCTGACTGTGCAAGTATCCGCCAATCACCCCGAGGGAGCGCGAATGAAAAGGGGGTGATCTTCAGGCCGACGGACCCCTTTTTATTCGGCGTTCGCGCTGCCCCGGATGGATTCGCCGCCGGGAGCAGCAGCGAGCTACCAAGATCGTCCAAGACAGCCCGACGGCAACAGTAGTTACATCAGATCCTTTGATCAGGCCTTGTTTGAGCCGAATTTCCGACGTCTCGGCACTGTGTCAGATTATCTGATCGGATCGAAGCTTGTTGATCTGACGTCAAACTGGGTCAAAAACTGTCTGAGATGTTCCTGGACTCACACAAGGTTCAGTTGATACACAACAACTCACCTGAACACCTCTGTATAGATTATTCAACAGTTTTTCCTGTGCTCATGATCACCAACCAGAAAATATGCTACAGTTTACAACACGAACGGGGTTAACGTTTCTGTAAACCCATCTCTATATTGGAAAATAGCATAAAAATGCACGTAGAAAGCAAGCATTCAACTGCAGCCACACTTTATAGGGGACAGATCTGCTCCGAGTCCCAGTCAGTCGCACCAACGCCCTGAACAACGAGGAGTTGATTGGTGGGGTCGTATATCCGCTTGATACTGAGAAGACGCTCATAGTGCGTCCCCCAGTTGGCACGGGGATAGTCGGGAACGAAGAAGTCGGGCTTAGAAACGTTGATCAGCTCTGAAACCAAATGAAGAAGTTGAGAATATCGGCTACCTCGTTGAGATACTGCGCCCCCTCGTTGCCGGGTGTGAGAGCACGGAAGGGAGCGATCTGGTCCGTGATATCTTGGCGGACCTCCTGAATCGTACTCTGGTTGGCAGCATCAGTCCAGAAGCCGGCCGCGCCCAGGTCGACCAGGGCGGTGCGCCATGTGGGATGCAGGGCATTGAAATCTGTGGACCGGCTCGAGACGACACCGCCGGCTACATGTCTGCAAAGAAGGAAATACATCAGCGGGAAGACGAAGCCTAAAATGGATGTGCGCACTGGCCCATGCCTGCAGGTATCTGAGCCATGGCCTCGGACATGAGGTGCGCTGTGGTCTCGTTGGCGAAAAGGTCACGAGGGAGGAGCCAAGACGAAGGTGCGACACCGACACCAGCCGAGGCGGTAGCTGTGTAGTTAAATCCAATTACGTCGACAGGGTCGAGAATGTTAGCTATGAACCAGCTCTGGAAGTTGGGATAAGTCGTCGTTGCGTCGGTCCTTATCGTCACCCCGGGAATCGAAGCAACGTCCCGGATAAAGGTACCCAGCGTTGCGTTGCCGTAGGTGGTGTTACCATTGGGGAGAAGATACATGAGAGCGAAGTAGCCGGTGCTAGCCTCGAAGGGGTAGTAGCCGCACCAGCCCGCATCAGCAAGTCCAGGTAGGGAAGCGTGGAACATGTCCAGGAGGGAGATATATGTGGTGGTGCTGTTTGCAAATGCCTCGAAAAAGGATGCGTACAGAGGGGTCACTGGGTGAGCCTGGTATACGAGTCTGGTGGAAATGCCAAACGAAGGTCCACCACCACCACGGACAGCCCAGAACAAGTCGGTGTGAATATACGGGTTTGCCGTGACAAGGCTTCCGTTAGGCAGTACGAGGTCGATTTCGACGACGTTGTCCGCACCTGGAGCAGAGATCAACACAAATTTCGTAGGAAGATGCAAAACGTTATGTACCGAGGCCGAGGTGGGCTGAGAGGACGTTGTGACCACCACCCAGAGGCCATCCACCGCCAGAGCCAACAGAGCCAAGGGGCCCAATACCTCCCGCGACCACGACATTATTTTCGGCCGCGAAGGCGTAGGTGTCCACCCACTGCATACCCGGTCCAACGGTTACAGTAGGGAGGCCAGCACTCTGACCGGTCGCGTAAGTGAAGTCGCTACTAAAACTTTGGAACCGGAAGTAATGCGTCCAGATCATGAGCGAGCCGGGACCAAGCCCGCGACCAAGAAAGTCATGTCTATGCCAATCAAATGTGTCAAGGCCAAAGTAATGATTGGGAAAATTGGACGAAATACCCGGTGTTCTTAACGTGTACCTTGAGGTTGCGATCATACGCAAATTTGAGAGCCAGCTGGATGTCGAGCACGGTGGTCGCATTTACACCGATGGCGGGGACGCGTCCCTGTCCACATGGGGTGGTGCGATTGCCGTCAATGTCGCAGCTAGACGTCGCAGTGAACTCCCAGACGTCGGATTGCTCCGCGCCGGGCTGGTCGGCGCGCCAGATGGAGTTTCCGGTGTTCGCCTGCGCTGAAGCACAGAGGGCGGCGTTGTAGTTGGGGTCGTGGCAGTAGTAGCCGGGGGGGAGAACTTCAAAAACGGGTTGAGAAAGTTGTCGAGAGAGCACATTCCATTCTGCTTCGCTCGGCCAGCAAGGATCCTGAGAGGTGCACTTGCAGCCCCATCTAGTTTGCCGGGGCTGGCGTTCTAAGGCAGCAGACACGAAACTGGAAAATAAAAGGAGGGACACTAGGCACAACATCCAGGCGTGGATATCAAGTCAGTTCGTTCTATTCCTACCTTATAAGCCTCTTCATCTTGTGCTGTATGCCGCGCCCGTAGACCATTTGTCCCGACTTGTCAGGTTTAGGAGGCCTACACGAGGTAAACGACAGTTTTGCTACATTTTTCCTGTCGCAACGTCGCCATTTTCGGCAGCGTTGAGCGCCACTGGGATATAGTCGTGGGGCCTACTCTCGTTTCTCCAGATACGCCAGCGGCCGGCATGGGGAGTGCAGCGTTGCTCGAAGTTCCAGTATACCGAGAAGTGCCGACAGAGGGTGAATCGGTATTGAGCATTTCCGCTACTGAAATAGATGAACAGCATGTTGCGGGCACGGACAGTTTGCCAGATATACGCTCCGTGGCTTTCGGCGACAGTGAGCTGCATGTACATACCGCCAACAAAAAGTATGACTAACGCTGGCGTCTAGGTTGAGACGTACTAATTCGCGAAGCCGGCCATTGGCGGATTCTTGTCCAGGCAGTGAGCTCTCGAAACTCTGGAGGGATCAGCACAGGGATAGCCATGAACACAAAAATACTAGTCGACAGCTCGCCTGAAGGCACGCCTCTCTATGGGCACCGAACCAGCCTCGGTCACACTACTGGCAGTACTTGCGAACTCATTGGACCCACTGGAGAAAGAATGCATTCTAATTGAAGGGTATGTATAACAGGCCAATGACAACAGTGGGTACTAGGTACTAGGTGAGTATATAATCATGCAATTAAAGATCCTTGACCTCCGCTTCGAGCCACTCCCACAACTTCGTCGCCACCGCCGGGTCGTCCGTCCCCTTGTGCGCTTTACCAACGCGGGCCCACGGGATCATGTACTAAGGGACAGTATTAATCAGAGACCACGACGTGGAGGTGGTAAGAAGCAAGTAAGTACCTTGCCGTTGAGCTTCAGGGCTTCGGGCGTAGTGCCGGCGTACAGTTGCGTGAGAACGCCGAGTTGCACTGGGTACAGCATCCATCCCTAAGATATGAGCGTCAACAGAGTCCGACAGCGAAGGTAACGACACCAACAGTCAGGGCGCGCTCGACGGGCGACGAGTGGCGGGAGAGGTCGGTCTTGATGTTACCGGGGTGCAGCGAAATGGAGACAATGCCTTGGTCCCCGTAGCGCCGTGCCAGCTCGTTGGAGAAAACGACGTTGCCGAATTTGCTCTGGCCGTAAAGTTTCTTGTCGCCGAGCTTGCGGCGCTCGGGGCTGTCTTTGAAAGTCTCAAAGACCAGATTGGGGAACAAGAGCTGGTGGCCCATAGAGGAGGTGTTGATGACGCGGGCATGGCCATCGGAAGAAGCCTTGGCGGCAGCGAGGAGCTCAGGAAGGAGGAGCTTGGTGAGATAGAAGTGGCCGACGACGTTGGTACCGAACTGCAGGTCGTATCCGTCGGTAGTCAGCTTGTCGACTGGTGGGAACATGACACCGCTAACAATGACTTTAACACCCTGACAAGGACTCAAAGAATGAACTAACCCGTTGTTGAACAGCACGTCGAGCTTAGACTCCTTGCTAAGGCAATATAAGTACCCCGATGCCCTGGCAGCAAACACAGGACTGACCTCTTGAAATCTTCCGCAGCAGCCTTGACCGCTTTGAGGTCCGCAAGATCAAGCTTGACGAAAATGGGCGTCTTGCCAGTTGCATCGGAGAGGTCCTTAACGGCTTGCTCGCCGCCGCTGACACTCCGACCGGCGACGTAGACCTTGGCGCCTTTTCCCAACAAAACCTAGAGGTGGGTGAGTCGCGAGTACTCCGAACAAGATGTAGATATAAGAACCTTTGCGGTCTCTTTGCCAATACCACCAGTGCCCCCAGTGATGAAGACGACCTTGCCCGAGAGGTCAGGGATCTGGGTGGCACTCCATTTGGCCTTGGGAGGGAACATGTTGGTCCAGGTGGACGACATTGTTGCTGCAGATACGGGAGCGGGAGAAAGAGAAACGGAGAACTTGGCGACTGGTTCGCATTTTCTTTTGTAGGTTTCGAGTCCCAATATGGTAAATGGTCATGCGGACGTGCTTCTTATCCTCAACGGTCTCGATCCTTCTCGATCGGCCTCACAAACTCCCATCATCATCAATACCCACACGGTCGTTAACGTTGACTCTGAACCATAGACGCAGCCTCAGCGCTGAGGCTGCGTCTATGACGCTCTGTAGGCTCTTCTTCCTCATCCGCCTTACAACGCCCTACCACTGTCCAGCTCGTTCCGGGTGTTTGATGTCAGAGGATGTCAACTAATATAGATAGCCGAACTTGCGAAGGCGCGCCTACTTACGGGCGCTGTACACGTCGTCTTCATTCATAACTTGACGTACAATACTCGAGGACAAAGTATCTACTATGTACACGCCTGCTTCACGCAAACGCGACAACACCGCTTTGCCGAATGTCCTCCCAGTCTTTCGTACCTTTGACCTGACTCATCCAAATCGCTTCCTTGTCCTCAAAAAGGACTACCCCAGCACGAATACCGTTTGGTAACAGCGAAAAACAAAAGAGCATGCGGCCTCCTCCCTCTCCAGTGCATGCGCCAGAGAAATCGAGGTCCCCAAAAGATGCCTTGCGCCAGTTAGACTGGACGTGAAATTCGCCGCGGAAAGGGCGTAGGCCGAGCGTCTGACTCTGTAGCGGATTCGAACACAACCAGCGGAGGTCGTGTTCCAGGGCGTTGGGGTCCGCCGGCGCAATGAACTCTGTGACGGCGCGGCGTATTCGAAGTGCGAGGTCCGTGAGAGATGTCTTGCGGAGAGTGTGCACAGGGAGAGACTGAATGGGCACCAGGAATAGGGCATTGTTGATATACGGAGTGGAGAGGGCACTCAATGTGTCGCGCAAGTTTACAGGAGACAAAATGTGGAGTATCGTGCTGTCGTCGGTGCGGCGAGGCGCATATAAGGTCTGTGATTGATGTAAGCAAAAGAAACGGGATTTCAGGAATCAAGGATGACCTTGATCCACCAAGCGGCGAGCACGTCAGAGCTGCCTACCCACTCGCTCGACCCCTGGACTTGGAGATTGTTCATTATTTCGCGCTTCTTGGCATCCAAAAAAGCTTTGGGGACGCGCACGACGTACTCTGCTTGCACGGGATCGCGTCGGATACGCAGCCAATGTCGAAAGGCGAACAAGAGCAGGCTGATAATACCAAAGCGAAACCAGCCACGAGGCGGCTTGGCAGTAGGATAGCCTGTGTAGCGCTGGAAAGGCGCTGCATCCCACTTCATGCCCGGGATGGTCTCAATGGGATCACCGCGGAGCAGACGAGTCCAGGCGTCGAGAAGTGCCTTGGCTCCGAGGGCATCGAACAGGACATGGGGGGACGTGAGCCCGAGGAAGGTCTTATCCTCGAATGTAGTAACATGGACGTGAAGAAGAGGCATATTGGGAACAAGGAACCCTTTGAATGAAGTCGGGCATGCCCTGCTTCTAAGATACGCCGAAAAATCGGGCATCGCTCGAATGAATGGCTGGGTGACATCGTCATGTGGCGCAAGATAGTTCGGGAGCTCAGGGCGTGCAGAGGAATGGTATGGTTCAGGGTAATCGGCTGCCGTAAACGCGACGGGCGGAGTGTCGCTGTCGAACTCTCGGGGAATCTGGAACTCGTATGCCTTGGTCGTTAATTTGAATCTGTGCGCACTTTCTGAAACAAGAAGAAGCATACCCCGTTTCTCCAAGCAAGCCTTGAACCTGCTCTAGGAAACTTACGCACGATGAGGGTCGAAAGACTCTGCTCGAGCATTCGTGTATCTGCGCGTCCATCGATTATAAACGCATAGGTGACGATGATTTTGTGGGCATTGAGATCTATTCCAGAGCACAGAATGGTGCGCATGCGCCCGGGCGGGGGATCAGGCTGCCGCGAGAACCATGAGAAGAGTAAGGACGACATTGAGGTTGCAAGGCATTGTCCACCAGATATCCAGAGTTATAGCAGAAAGTTGCGAAGACAGCAAGCACGACACTATAGCCAGTCTCAGCAAGAAAACAAGCGTATAGGGGTGCTGAATCCTCGGCTCATCTTGCTCGTTTCATAATTGCTCATCCCCACTGGTGAAAACTCTCTCATACTGATGATAACTCTCTCATATTAGAAGTCATGTAAAATGGCACATGAAATATGCACGTACGATTCAATGTCGTTGGATTGGCTGCAATTACCAACAGTGTCCCAAAAATTGGTGATCATACTACCAATTTCTGGGACACTAGTCTCAGCAAGAAAACGAGCATATGGCAGACACATTCGGAGCATCCCGGCGGCCCAAAACTTTCAGACGAACGCTTGTAGGAAAAGATTAGGTGCAGACTCAGCCGGTTAGAACAGACGCTGGATGTCACAGTAAGGCGGTTGCACGAATGGGTGGGGCTCCAGCCATTTCAGTTTGGAACGATCCCAAGTAGGCTGAGTCAAACTGTACATCTAGTACTTAGTATTTGACAGGTCGGTGGTATGATTATGTAAGAGCCTTGTCAGCCCGCGGGCCCGCCGCCGTTCGCTGCGACCATCAGCCTCTATGCGGCTACCTAGTGATGCCCCGCGTCAAAGATGAACATCGCTCAGGCCTTTTGCTACCACTAGTCGCCCTTGTGCTCGCCATGCTGTGCCCTTCCGCCGCATCCAAGCAACGTCCTGGCCGCTCTGTTCACTGCCATTTACCGCTTGTAGCCTTGTCCACCAGCAGTCGCATGGTTATACTACGCATGAGGCTTGCGCACGCCGGCGCCGGTGTCAACTGGTCCGCCTTTTTGCGCTTGCACTCCGCTACGGCCGCTCTGCTCTCCCTGCGTGTACAGTTCTCTCACACCCTGCATGTGCCGCTCCTACCAGCTGAACGCCCCGCTCTGTCTGAATGCTCGCTCACCTGCTCTTTGAATTTCTGCATTGATGCCCTCCGAGTCTGTGCCACTTGCTCCGCCGCCTATTTGTGCTTCATTGCCCACTGGACCGTCGTTTGGGATATGTGTACTGCCTACCTGTGCTGTTGCTCTGCGCTGTGGGCATGTGCAGCTGCCGTAACTTGCTGGGCACCATTCTGTGTCGTATTCAGGGTTTTGTCTGTTGATGGTCGTTAATCTCTTGTTCAGTTTTTCTGCGAATTGAATGAAGCATTGACAACTCACTTTGGGTTTCCGCTGCGTTGGGCATATACTGGCGCCGATGCAGAGGATCTCATGTGGGAGTTGATCTTCGATTGAAACACGGTCGTTCCCATGGCTTGCTTCGTGTACAAGGTTGTGCGAGACTGGAGAGGGTTTGGTAGTCCGCTGCCGACGATGATTTCGGAGTTGGTACCGGATTCGGAGGACGAGAACGACGGCGGTCGGGATCTGGATACAGTGACCGAGGATGAGTCGCACGGGGGATGAAGAGGACATGGAGATTATATTTTGATCATGTTCTTTTCTCATTCTCGGGGTCAGTTGGTAGAGGGCACCTGAGGGGTCAGGTCGCCACTGTTTTCCTGGGCTTGAGTAGCCGTACCCCTCGCGGGACCTCTTGCTTAATCTTAATCCTAATCTTACCTTGAACAAATTGTGTCTAATCACCAAGAATGTCAATGGTCGGACGTCCACAGGACCACAGACATTGAAAGCACTTCATATAATACTAGGATATGAACTTTGAACAGTTCGAAAAACGAGAAAATCGTTGGGGAACACGAAGTCGAAGTAACACAGCCAGAATCTCAAAATAAAAAACGGCATAAGTATATGCCGGACCTAAAGAAGTACGATGAGGATAAAAATAAACTGGTTCGAATGTTTTCGTTCCCGAGAGGAAATGCCGCATGCGCTGCCACTGCCACGGTGCCGTTTTAAGACCCAAGTCATGTGCCACCATGCATCAGCAAGCGCATCAGTCGCGTACGCCGGCGTTCAAGTTGAAGTTGGTTGACCGCTGTTGACCGTTGTCCCAGTCAGTAAACCTCTTGCTCAACTTTGCTCAAACAGTTCTGTCAGAAACGGTCGAGTACCTTTCACGGTACTTATACGGCTTGACTTTGAGCCCTCTGTTGAAACGTTAATCGGGATGGGCACTGATAGGCAGTATGCGGACTCCAGGGTCGGACTCGGCCAATCACTGACTCTGTCAAATATTGTTTGCCTCTCACTGTTACGTCTGGCTCACACTAAATCGATCTAGAAGAGAACACGAGATCAGCTCGAGAAAGTTGACGATAGTCCGACGATGTGTGCGGAGTTTTCCTTCGTCACGCGGCGCGATACCGCCGTGCTTGAAACTACGCATCCGAGTCCGCGTTTTCTACTACTTGCGCCGCACCACCGGAATAACACCGTTGCCCTTGCAGCTATAGAACTGTCAAGACCCGAATAAGGGCCATGTCCTTGTCAGAGATCCAAACATAGGAGACATTCACCGTGCCGCAATTCACAATGCGGACGCACCAGTAAACGTAGCCGCTGCAAGTCGCTAGAACAGACTCCCTCTTATTTAGAGGTCTGCGGAAAACTCACAAGTCCTCTGCCACTATGATTCTCAGCATTCCCGTGGAAGATTTCCTTGCTTCGCAGCTCGACATAATCCTTGGTGTCGATGGCAGCTTAGCTCTTAGAATCAAGTCGCATTCTCACAAATCCGACTCGCCTGCTGTCCAGATCTACCAAGGGCTGGCCATCAATTTTGAGAGCTTGCGGAGTGAGAATGGTCTCAGACTCATGATCAGTTTCTCCGCGTCTCCAGGCGGAAACGCAAGGCCTTCGACCCCAAATGACACCCTTTCGGCTATGCAAGACTCGTCGCACTCTATCTTTGAGCCGGTAATGGACAGCGTCAGTACAATGGCGCTCCTGCTTTCAGAGACCTGCTTCCCGCCGAATTACTTTTCGACATATGATGATACTGGGTCCTCGCTTCTTCCTCGTGGCAAATCCAAATATCGGTCGGAGAACTTCGACTCAGTATCGAATTCCATGTCTCCTGATGTGAATTGTAACCAGAATTCCGAGGGTGAGTTCCTTGTTTTCATGGGAAGCCAGCTTCAGTGTTGAATTAAATCTTTGCATGCTCGTTGTAGGGACGTTGCCAGTGACATATGCGACCCGCTATCCGGGGGACGGCAGCATGGCAAACCCCTCTCTCCAACCATCGGGGACTTTCTCGTGCAAACCGGATCCGCATTCTCCCTCCTCCGAACTACTCTTGATTGCGCCGTCGGAAAAAACCCCCGTAGACGGTGCAACCAACAAGTCGAGGCGGCGCGCGCTCTACCCATGCCTACATCCAACCTGCGATCGCATGTTGACGACCTCATATACGTGGCAGCTGCACATGAGTTCACACAGGGAGAAAGTTCGCAAGGCCTTCCTCTGCACGCTAGGCTGCGGAGAGGCTTTCACGCGACGGCACGACCGCCAGCGGCACGAGGTCGCGCTACATGGCGAACAGTGCACCCACAACTGCAGGTGTTGCGGGCGCTTTTTCTCGAGCGCGAAAATGCTCTTTCAGCATTTTTGTCCTGGCCCCGAAGATCGCCTGGGCTCGGTTGAGTGGGTTGTAGAAGGTACTTTTCTGCTCCATTTTACACGACACAATCTCACTTCTCGCGTAGATGAGAAATGCAAGCAGGACAGGTAAACGTCCGACAGGAACCGGAACTCGTTTCCATCATTCAGAGTAGAATAATTGTATCTGTAGAACGAATATGTCGGAGGCCGTATCTAACCGCTTTCGTTGTTGTCAACATGTGCTACAGGGTGCTGTACATGTCGTACATTGGACGGAGCGACTCAGAACGCGAATGAGACATCGAACGAGGCGAGATGACATTGACAACAAATGGGAAGCGAAAAAAATGGGGCATTGCTAAATACATCTCTATGGAGAGCAATGAGTCTATCGTAAAAATACAATGGAGTTTGGTTTATACACTAGAATTTCACCAGTAGTAGTGTTCCATCAACCCGAGGACTCCATTGAGCTATACGTCCGAGGATTGCGACTTGCTCTCCTCCTCTGCGCACACACAATCAGGCTCATTTAGCCACACACAGAAGAATAAAAAAGGATGTACCTTCCAGCGGCCACCGGATGGCGCCTTGTCTATGCCCGCGACAAATATGGCGCACAAGCATCTTTCTGCTCGAAAAAAATCGCCTGCAGCGCTTGCATGTGTGCTCGCACTCCTTGCCATGCAGCGCGACTTCGTGCCGCTCGCGATCGTGCTGACGCGTAAAGTTTTCCCCGCAGCCCATCGTGCAGAGGAAGGCGGGTTTAGCGCGGTGCGTACGCATGTGCACCTGCCGCGTGTACGGGGTCGTCAGCACGCGTTCGCAGCACGGGTGCAGGCACGGGTATTGCGCGCGCCTCTTCGCCTTGCTCGGAGGTGCGCTCCCCTTCACGGGCGGCTCTGGCTGCGGGGACGACCAAGTCGTGGCAACGAAGGTCAGGTCGGGCGAGGCGGAGGGTGAGTTTGAGTTGGGCGGGGCGTTCTCGAAGGTAGTGAAGGGCAGGCCAGAAAGAAGGGGAGATGGGCGGCAAGGCAGACCTGCTGTCTTGTTGTTTGACGAACATACTCGCCCGTATGTCACAGGCACGATGCCCATGACTAAAGTGCGCGAAAAAATCAGCCCTGTGCGAACATCGGCAAAAGACACGCACATTCAGAGAGTTGGCGAGCATTCAACACACGGTCACCGTTCACATCGGCAGACGTGTGGTGAGATGTTGAGTCGAAGTCGTACTGATGCTCGGACTCTCCATGAGGGATAGAAGATACAACATGGTTATATGTAGAATGGTAATCCGGAGGAGGGGAAGAGTCTGAGAACAGGAGCGACATCGGACTATCACCACCCACGTCCATGAGTGGTTCGAAAGTGGAGCGCCACATGTCCTCCAAAGCACTAGGGAAGTTCTCGGGGATCGAGAGCGCGGAATTCTTGTCCGGAGAGGCAGAGAATTTGAGTATGCACCCATCTTCGCTCTGCGCACTCTCGAGATTGAGCATCAGCCCCTGGCAAATCTGAGGAGCAGGGGGATTATATTTGCCAGAACTTGGATAGAATTTGCAAGATAGACGGCCGTTGAAATCAAGGATGATGTCGAGCTGCGAAGCAAAGAGGTCTTCGAGGGGGATGTTGAGAATCATAGCGATAGAAATTCTGCACCGAACTCCTCTAAATATGACGCTGGGCACCAGTACAGCATTTAATGATTTGCTACTTTTTAGCCGCTGCGGTGTTATGTTTAAGGGTGAGTACGATTTGCCTCGTTCGGCACCCCGCTTGTTTTGGACATACGTCTCTGATGATGTTTGGGACTTCCCATCGGAGGTGAATTATAGATGCCCGAGGGCTCGCTGGCTTCCGACTAAAATCCAGTGCGTTGCGGGTAGAACACGCGGTCAAAGCTTTGGAGACGTGCAGAGAGGCAACGTGTGTATAGCGGCGTTCAGCGCAAGGCTGGCAATGAGCGCGTGAAATCTGAGATTAAGCACAATAATGATTGACGCGAACAGGCATCGTTCTATCTGTTTTGCGGTAATTCTCGTAAATTCAAGAACCAAGCTTGGCGGCTTATTCGCACTAGAGGTCAAAGAGCCAATTAGTATATCTCGGTTCCATCGAGAAACGCCACCAGGGACATAGTAGAGTGTAGCTCAGAAAATACAAACAAACGAAATCAACAGGGAGGAGACGGGACGTGTCGCGCGACGCGGACACTCTCGGAAGGCGACTGTGGCATCTGGCATGGGATGAGGTTTGAGCACAATTGCAAGCAGTCACACGCCTCAAAACTGTGACGGACGCCTTTCAAAACATTCCCGCGCAAAAAATCCTAAGCGAATTTCACGAAAAAAAACGTCATTTTTTGGGAGCTGCAAAGACACGCTAGTATATAGCTCCTATGTGTTGAGACCTCGGACACCAGGCGTCGAGGATTTGAGGATGCGCGGGGATGAGGATTATCTTCTTGGAACATATAGTGCACTCGATCCGCGTTTCTTCCTTCGGCTGCCTCGTCTGCTACTACTTACTATCGTAACACTTTACAACCATACTTGCTCTATGAAGCCTTCGAGTCTATCGGATAATTCTATGCGTTTGAAAACATCAATGGCCCTGCAAATTGCAGGGCGGGGGGATTTGGAGACGGAGGAAGTTGAACGGGCAAGTAAGAAAGGTTGTTGCTGTTGAATTTGAATTCCGCAGTGAATAAAGGGTCGAACGAATAGATGAAGCCATGTGAGGTGGAGATATATTGATTCATGCTGTCCGTCAAAAGGATATAGGCGGGAGAAGAAGGAGGGTCTGGCCAGCAGAGGACAGGGTGGACTCCTGCCAACCAGGAGTGACTTCCATCTGCTCGTCCGACCAGAAAGATTGACGGAAGGCACTCTGAGTCAGAATTTGCGTCGGAGGGAGAGGTACTGCTGTAAAAGGTGATTTTTCTCCGTTTGGGCGCCTCGCCGACGCGCGAGACATCTTGGAGACATCTGGAACGGATCATTGAGCCTCGGGGGCAAATCCAGACGTGAGAAGCTACCACTGGAAGCCCCGCGCGGGGAGCCGGTGCTATCTGAGGCGTCAACTGCCTCTCGCGCCGCAAGCCGAGCCTGTACAACAATTTCCAAAACAGTATGGTACCCATCGATTCAACACTGAGCCGGCAGTCACTCTGGATGGACCCTCGACGCACCACAAACTTGCTATAAGGGGAGCGATAGCAACATTCGGCTCGCAACATTCGGCGAAATTGGGGGGCGGAATTCCAACTTCTAGCTTGAGAATGAC
>QVIE01000686.1:0-13791 GCA_013387415.1 Panellus pusillus | reverse complement strand
GCCGTTTTTAAGTCGATACGTTCGAAAATACAATAAGGACTGACTTTTTTTTGCTGATCACCGAAATCGGGTGATGCAGCTTGCGCTGCGCGGCCGACGGTGACCACAAACAACGTCGGAGGCCCCTAGAAAGCATATGTACAACTGGAGAACACTCAGAGCCTGGACGGACGGTCATGTTTGAGCTGATACGGTCGAAAACTAAATGAGCACTGACCTTTTTTGCCCATCACCCGAAATTGAGTGATGCAGCGGAAGGCGACCACACACAACGGCGGATGCCTCTAGGAAACATATGTAAGGCTGGAGGCACTTAGAGCCTGGACGGACAGCCATTGTTTAGTCGATACGCTAGAAAATTAAACCAGCACTGACCTTTTTTGCCCATCACCCTAAGTGGATGGTGCGGCTGGCGCTGCGGCCGACGGCGACCACACGCAATGTCAAATGTCTCTGAGAAGCATACGGCGGGCTGGAGGGCACTGATAGCCTGGACGGACGGCCATTTTTGAGCTGATACGGTCGAAAATTAAATGAGCACTGACCTTTTTTGCCCATCACCCAAAATTGGGTGATGCGGCTAGCGCTGCAGCCGACGGTGACCACACGAAGCGTTGGAAGCCTCTAAAAAGCATATGTAGGGCTGGAGAATAGTCAGAGCCTGGACGGACAGCCATCTTTGAGTCAATACGGTCGAAATTTGAATCAGCACTGACCTTTTTTGCCCATCACCCGAAATTGGGTGATGCGGCTGGCGCTGCGGCCGACGGCGACCACACACAATGTCAAATGTCTCTGAGAGGCATATGGCGGGCTCGAGGGCACCTATAGCCTGGACGGACGGCCATTTTTGAGCTGATAAGGTCGAAAATTAAATGAGGACTGACTGTTTTTGCTGAACACCCAGAGTTCGGTGATGTGGCTGGCGCTGCGGCCGACGGCGACCACACGCAGCGTTGGAGGCCTCTAAAAAGCATATGTAGGGCTGTATAACAGTCATAGCCTGGACGGACGGTCATTTTTGAGCTGATACGGTCGAAAATTCAATAAGGACTGACTCTTTTTGCTGATCACCCGAAATCGGGTGATGCAGCTCGCGCTGCGGCCGACGGTGACCACAAACATCGTTGGAGGCCCATAGAAAGCATATGTACAACTGGAGAACACTCAGAGCCTGGACGGACGGTCATTTTTGAGCTGATACGGTCGAAAACTAAATGAGCACTGACCTTTTTTGCCCATCACCCGAAATTGGGTGATGCAGCTGACGGCGACCACACACAAGGTCGGATGGCTCTAAGAAGCATATGTTGAGCTGGACATCACTCAGAACCTGGACGGACAGCCATTATTGAGTTGATACGGTCGGAAATTCATTGAGCACTGATTGTTTTTGCCCATCACCCGAAATTGGGTGATGCGGCTGACACTGCAGCCGACGGCGACCACACGCAACATTGCAGGCCTCTAAAAAGCATATGTCGGGCTGGAGAACATTCAGAGCCTGGACGGAGGGCCATGTTTTAGCTGATACGATCGGAAATTAACTGAGGGCTGACTTTTTTTGCTGATCACCCGGAGTTGGGTGATGTGGCTGGCGCTGCGGCCGGCTGCGACCACACACAACATTGGTTGGCCCTGAAAAACATATGTAGCGTTGGAACACACTCATAGCCTGGACGGACAGCCACCTTTGAGCTGATAAGGTCGAAAATTAAATGATGACTGACTTTTTTGGCCCAACACCCGAAATTGGGTGATGCAGCCGACGGCGACCACACACAAGGTCGGATGGCTCCAAAAAGGATATGTAGCGCTGCAAAGCACTCAGAACCTGGACTGACAGCCATTATTGAGTTGATAAGGTCGAAGATTCATTGAGCACTGACTGTTTTTGCCCATCACCCGAAATTGGGTGATGTGGCTGGCGGTGTGGCCGGCGGCGACCACACACAACGTCGAAGGCCCTAAAAAGCATATGTGGCACTGGGAAACACTCATAGCCTGGACGGTCAGCCATTTTTGAGCTGATAAGGTCGAAAATTAAATGAGGACTGACTGTTTTTGCCCATCACCCGGAGTTGGGTGATGTGGCTGGCGCTGCGGCTGGCGGCGACCACACACAACGTTGGATGGCCCTAAAAAGCATATGTAGCGCTGGAAAACACTCATAGCCTGGACGGACAGCCGCTTCTGAGCTGACAAGGTCGAAAATTAAATGAGGACTGACTTTTTTTGCTGATCACCGAAGTTGGGTGATGTGGCTGGCGCTGCGGCCAATGGCAACCACACAAAACGTTGGATGGCCCTAAAAAGCGTATGTAGGGCTGGAAAACACTCATAACCTGGACGGACAGCTATTTTTGAGCTGATAAGGTCGAAAATGAAATGAGGACTGACTGTTTTTGCTGATCACCCGAAGTTGGGTGATGTGGCTGGCGCTGCGGCCAATGGCAACCACACAAAACGTTTAATGGCCCTAAAAAGGATATGTAGCGCTGGAAAACACTCAGAACCTGGACGGACAGCCGCTTCTGAGCTGACAAGGTCGAAAATTAGATGAGGACTGACTGTTTTTGCCCAACACCCGAAATTGGGTGATGCAGCCGACGGCGACCACACACAACATTTAATGGCCCTAAAAAGCATATGTAGCGCTGGAAAACACTCATAGCCTGGACGGACAGCCGCTTCTGAGCTGACAAGGTCGAAAATCAAATGAAGACTGACTGTTTTTGCTGATCACCTCCAGTTGGTTGATGTGACTGGCGCTGCGGCCGATGGCGACCACACACGATGTCAGATGTCTCTATGAAGCATCCGCCGGGCTAGAGGGCACTTATGGCCTGGACAAACGGCTATTGTCCCGCTGATACGGTCAAAAATATATTGAGCACTGACTGTTTTTGCCCATCACCCGAAATTGGGCGATGTGGCTGGCGCTGCGGCTGGCAGTGACCACACACAACGTCGGAGGCCCCGGGAAACTAAACAGACGGCTGGAGGGGACTGTTACCCTGGTCATGCAGCCATTTTTGAGACAGTCCGCTCTAGAATTCAAGGAGATACAATCGTTACCCAGAAGTCCGTGATGCAGCTGGCGCCGTAGCCGATGACGACCACACACGATGTCATAGGCCTTCCCAAACCCGGGAGCCAGCTTGAAGGGACTGCTGCCTTAGACAGGCAGCTGATTTTGAGATCATACACTTGAGAACTCAATGAGACACGAACATAGATGTTCAGCATGGCGGTGGCTGATGAAGCTGAAGAATACGCTCACAAACAATCAAATCGCTGCACCTTCGTCACTGAAACCTTTGTCAATCTTACTCTTGGACCCTCAAATTCACGCTTTTTCACAATCTAAAATGACTTGAGCTTGTGGCCCCAATCTATTTACACTTGGCTGTATATTGGCAATTCAGAATGCACCGGCAATTTAACAACGATTTCCCGCATCTGCGTCGGATTCTGCCAGCTCAAGCATCGTTTGCCTAGGCACAATCTCTTCAGTTTTATGTTCAATACAATATAAGATGGCCTACCGATCCTCGATAATCTTTCGAAAGACAGATGTGTCAAACCCAGTGAATGGTGGGAATGGCCATTTCTTGAAGTCCTTCGCATTCTCGCCGGATATCCACTGCTGGCCCTCGAACTGAAGTCGAGCCTTCTGTGCTAGGTCTTGCCTGACTCCCTTGCCTGACATCTCAGCCACCCGATGGTTCCATCGTGCTATTTTGCACAGCAGCTGCTCGACAAAGATTGCTCCGAATTGAAGAATATCCTTGTCCGCCTCAGCCAAGAAGTGATCCAGCCAACTGTACACACAACGGAAAGCTGCACGAACGGCAGCCGGGGAGGTCTCCCGGGAATTGAAATTGAAACCAAGGATTTGCATACCGCGGAAGGCGCCTTTGTTCTGGTTGAGGAAAATCCATTGGGCCATTGACTCGGGAGACGGAGGGTCTGCAACTCCTGCGAGAGCCAGGTTGTTAGCAAATTGTAGTGCACCAAGACCAGAACCGAATCCGATTATCCCACTGTCCACAATCCAAGCCGCTGCAGCATCCCACGAGATCCTCGGTGCCGTTGACGTAGCAGGATCCTCGCCCGCAAGTGGGCCCAACAGAGCAAGGTATTTCTGTACAAGCTCGGCGGAAAACATTGGCCTGAATTTCTCCTCAGTCGTGAGGGTCTTGCTAGGCTGATTCGGAATGTGATTTGGAATGGATGGATGGAGACTGTATACTGTAGTAGCACAATCAGTTCGGACGGGGCTTCGGGGTGTGACAGGCCCGTCCGAATGTACCCATTCGGACACCCCTTTGGTGACAGTGTGACGTCCGAATTTTTCGTACACTGCCTGACCCAAAGGGCTGAAAAAACACTTTTCTCGCAGGGCCGCTCTGGCGGAAATTTTTGCTCCAGGGGACCCTTTCGGACGGACCCTCTGTGACCCTGTGACGTCCGAAAAATTTCGGAAAAATTTCGGCCTGTGACCCGTCACCGTCCGAACTGATTGTGCTACTACAGTAAGTTGTTGGGTGTTCCGTAGATGAGGAGGTTGTGGAACTTGTATTTCTCGTCCTCCTGAAGTCCCGCCTGTTTCGCCTCCTCGGTGTCAAAGGTCTCCACACATTTGGCCAGTGTTTCGAAGAGCATTTTGCCCTCCCGATGCTGCATCTGCGAAAGGAAACGTTTGGTGGCAAAACCTTGACCAGTGCTCATGAAGACCAGGAGACTCGAAAGGCCAACTCCGGTTGTCAGCGACGAAAATGGAATAACTGATTTGAGCAGCTCAAACCCCTTCAATCGGGCACGGATGGGGTTCGTCTGATCAGGATCGTAATGTTTGGGCATTGCACCGGTGAACGCATGGAGGCCTCGAAGCATTCGACGGTACATTGTCTCTGGTGCTTGGAGGGGCAGTCCCAGCGCTGCTTCTCGCTGCTCAGCAAGTGCTTCACGGATTATGACGGCCGCAATCCCAAATGATGGTGCATGGGGAAGGAGGGACTGGATTGTCGGCTGAAGGTCAACTACAGCTCTCGCCTGCCTGCGCTTGGAGTTTTTGCTGGTGAGTTGTATGAGTCTTTGGGGCAGGAGAAGAGCGTCCGGATCTTCCCAATCTGCATCACTGAGAGCAAAACCCAGACGAAGCGTCAACATTCCTCTGTGAACGGCATCACCCAGCCCCTGCAAAATCTCCTTGAGCTCTTCATCCACAACGCATACTGCCAGATAGTCATCAAGGACTTTGAATGTTTTTTCTTCTTCGCGGATTATAGCGCTGGCAAAGGTCCGGTCACGATCAATGCTGCTGGGGAAAATCTTCGATGGCCGACGGATGAACTCCTTCATGTGATTGGCAACAAAAACACCCTCTCCGAGAGCATCTGCTATGCGCAGCAATATAGCGCCACGGGTGATGCAACGATATCGGACAGCAGATAAATCTCTGTTCGACTTGCGGGTACTGCCATTTAGAAACTCGTCAATCGGCTGCATAGGCTTTAGGAGGAGGTATTTGTCCCAAAGGTCACAAATCAATTGCTCTGCGACAGCGTAGACATCGTTCTCGGATTTGAGGGGGCAATTTTTTGCTGGAATGTCTAGTGATATTTGTGCCGCACCACGCGTGCCAGCTGGGAGCAACCCCCAAAGATCGGCTGGGGCATAGGAATATTTCTCTAGCTCTGATTCAAGCCTCGGGGCAGCCGTTGGGAAGGCTTTCTTTTTGCGACGCCTCTTGGAGAGAGAGTTGGTCTCACGCATCGTCTTGCACACTTGTACAAATGCAACGACATGTTTGACCATTGGTGCCAGATCCGAGAACTGCGCTGTGAGTTTATCTTCGCCCCCGTCCGATCTATACAGTTCAAGAAGTTGCTCAGCCAGGGAAGGGCCTAAGTGGACCAGCCATTGATAAGCAGCGACGAGACACCGGCAAACTTGTGCCTGAATGCCATGTTTGACCAGGTCTTGCACTTGACCCTTAACGACCAGGGCTGGAAGAGATGCCCCGATATCCGCAATACAAGTCAAGGTCAGTTTGGCTAAATTCAGGTCCCAGCCCGTTGAGCCTGTGGTTGCAGATGGCGCCAAGGCAAAGTGAATCTGTGTGCTGAGGTCATTCTGGCGTTCGATTTGGTCAACCACACGAGCTGCAATATCACGCGGGGGTTCGTTCGCAAGTGCAATCTGCTTCGGCTTGACTATGAGTGCTCGGAGGTTGTCCATCTGCTCGTACTCCTCCGTAAGCACAGAGATGTCCAAAAGCTTGTCCAGGAACTTGGAATTGAGAACAGCTGCTATCTTCTTTCCTTCAATAGCGTCGGCATATAACTGCTCAAGATTTCTGGAAATGTTCTGTGATCGCCAGCCGGCCGGTTTCCTCGTCCCTGGGCTGTACTCGTCATCAGATGACTCCTGAGGGCTAGGAGTTCGCATCGAAACATCGTCATCCAGTTCCTCAACAGGCAGATCCAGACCATTAGCCAGGTTGAATGCATCTAGCAGTTCAGAACACTGTCTAGAGGCAAGTGTTAACTACGTACTTGTGTGTGCCGGGTTTGAATGACTTACTGCAGATCGTCAATATCCAACCACTGATTTTCCGAGGCGTCATAGCCCTTCCACTGTACCAGCCACTGACGCTGGTTGTTCTGCATAGAGGGGGTAAGTAGGCGGCCAATTCATGCATATGGATTAGTTGCGTACCTGCAACAGCCTGGACTCAAGGATTTTTTCAACTTCAAATTCCGTCTCATCGTCTGAGAATTCTGGAGTGCGCTTTCTCTTCTTTTGTCGCTGTGTATCAGCATCGTTTGCAGGAGGCAGAGATTGTTTTCGCTTCCCTTGGATTTTGCTACGGGAGCCGGCGGGTGGGGCACCTGCTCCGGCTCATTCAACCTATCTGGTAGAGGATCGCTCGGAGGGGTGGGCAGCTGCTCTGGCTCCTCCAACCTATTGGGTAGGGGATCATTTCGGGATGATATTTGTTCCACAGCCATCTCTGGTTGTTGGTCACTGAACGCAGTTCTACCAGAGCTAAGAATTTCCTCCTGAGCTGCAGCAAGAGAAACAGGCGCTGATTGTGTTGAGCCACCAGCTATCAGAGCAGAGGTGCTTTGGTGATAGAATTTGTAACATTTCTGTGCATTTTCCCCGGCACAAAGCCTGATTGGATTGTTATTATCATACCCGGTTGGATAGTATAGAAACCATACATACCACCAAGTATTTTCCGGGACAGTGCGGGCCTCTGATGAGCCACGAGTAAGTACGCTCCATAGTACCTGCGGCAATTTGAGTTAGGGCATACAAAAAGAAAAGAAAATAAATACCTCAGACCCGCGTTTACGACGACTGATGATAGTGTCAATCTCAGGTGCCGGGCCAGCGTTAGGCTGGATTTGGGGGCTAGGACAATCAAATTGCGCTCAGTAGGAATACCCTCCGCAGGCTTATGGACACCCGCTAGCGCTGCAGCGATACGGCCTTGGTGATCCAAGAACATAGATTTAGTGAGTCCCAAAGAATAATCGCCAATGGTGTTACGCCAGTGACAGAAATATCGGCGGTAGAGAGTGAGCATCGCATAGCTCTTAGAGTCATCGATGTTGAATGGCGCTGGCTCAAGTGTTTGAGTGGCACCGGTCTCGTCTTCAAAGGTAATTGCACGAAGAAGTTCATCTGTGCTGAGCGTCAGATTCAAACCACACTGCGACATCCAATTTTTTAGTGCCAGCACGCCCTCGCGTCCAAAACGATTGAAACGGCTCCTGTGATCGCCAAGAACAGTATCGCCGTGAAATGCATAGTACTTTCTGGAATGGCTATGGGAATCTGCTGGCGGTGTATGCATGAAGCGCAGGGATGGGGTATATAGTGCCGGCGCGCTGCGAGTTGTTGCAGTGACGCTAGGATACATGACGTATCCGCACCGAACCTGGTCGCCAAATCGCTTGAACAGCTGGCGAGCCTCGTCCATATTGATCATGGCATCCTTCAATTGCTGGACGTAGGTAGGTGCCGTTCCGGTGTGGATATCATTTGCTTTGAAGGATGCGAAGAGGATGTACTCATCCGTCTCTCGAAGGTAAAGGCCAGATCGCATGAACAGAAAGGCACCCATGTCACTGCCCTTTGGCAGACGCAGAAGCAGTACAAACAGCGTGAACCAGAGAGGATCATCTTGGAAGTCACCATGGGGCTTCCCCTGGGGTCCAATTGAGTCCCCAAGCTCTGCAGCCTTCTTGATCTTTGAGAGGACCCAATCCAGTAAATTGATCCAACGGTTTTCAGAAGCGGAGGGTGAGCAGCCGGAATCTGGTTGAACAGAAGGATCTGGTTGAACAGATGGATCTGGTTGAACAGAACTTGAAGAATCTGGTTGAACAGAAGAATCTGGTTGAACAGAACTTGAAGAATCCGGTTGAACAGAAGAATCCGGTTGAACAGAAGAATCCGGTTGAACAGAAGAATCCGGTTGAACAGAAGAACCCATGTGCCCCAGATCAAAATCAAACACTGTCGCAGCAGAAGAGCTGTTCAATTGACAGCTAGTAGGCCCCGGCTCCAGTCCACCAAAAGCTAGGACATTGTTGTCCAAACCATGGAATTCCATGATTTCCCACTCAAACCTAGAGCAGCAGAGAGGCATAATCAACCGGTAGAGCCGGTGAAGGATCTGTAGCACCTCTTTGATGATTTTTGATTCATCCAGTGTGCTAGCTTGCACTGCCAGCGCAAAATGACCATGTCCCTCACCCTCCCCATGGGTGGAAGCAAGATTAAATGAGCCATCACCCTTGTTACGCCTGTGTGCTGAAAGGTTCTCCGACCGCAAGTTCACCTGCATACCCTGGAGTTCAAAGATGCCCGGAGTACCTGCTGGGTTGTCTGGAGTTGGCTCCACACCCCAAGTAAGCTGTAGAAGACGCGGAACCAGCTGAAGGATCTCAGAGCCTTCTTTGTACTCAGAGAGAGTCTTGAGGCTGTGGGCACATGCAGCAGTTATAGCCAATCGAGGATTGCCATTCAGAAGATGAACCATAGGTATCCCAAGAGGTAAGCGGACCATACCCGGAATGGGCTCCGCAACGAAAGCTTGGTTCTGTGTGTTGAACCAGGTTGGACCAGTATTTGGGGGATGCGGATGTTAAGCATGCGCTTCTTCTGTTCCTCATGAGAGGAAAGATCAAACGATGCGGAGTATCTCCATCCTCGGCGGTATGATGGATCGATTTCAGCATTAAGCTTATATACTGGTGCTTCAGGATAGCAGCCTGCTACCGGAGGTGGAGCGGCTGCAGCTGGCATTAGTGTATCAGCCTCTGGCTTTGGAGCGGTGGAAAGGGACTTGGGATCCCAGGTAAAGAGATGCATTGGCGGCTCCAGGCGTACAAGCGATGGGAAATGTGTACCATATTGCCGGTGTTCGTTCCGGTCAAGGTAACCTAGTGAAATAATCAGTAATTTATTACTTTGGGACCACACAACCATACCTTCAGCCGCAGGCTTCATCTGGTCAAATATGAATGGGAAGCTCACGGGGGAGCTAAGAGACTGAATCGAAGATGCAGCGCTCAGTGGCATGGGTGGTCAGGGATGCGGGTGCACGAACCGAAGTAGGGTTCAAGGGCTGGAACATATTATCATTGCGGGCAGAGGAATCCGACATCCCTAGTTGCAGTTCAGCTGAATCATGTCTATGAAATTGTTTTGACATGGATGCGCACCCGATACAATATTCGAATCAGGCAGATTCGGCATAAGCGATTGGTAAGAGATTCGTGTTTCTTGTAGATAAAAGTTCACAAAGTGCAGTGGAGAAAGTATGAACAACATACCAGAATGCTCAGATACAGTTTTGTGGGCGGAGGATGCCTCTGAAGAGCGGCTTGTATGGCTCTTTTCGTTATCTAAGTGCGATCTTGTAGCATCTGCAGCGGCTTGAAGACTATGTCTTAGGTCTGGTTGGAGGCTTTCAATGTTGAGGGCATGCAGTTGCTCAAGCAGAGCCTCCAGCTGGGACACACTGGGAGGGGGCTTTGGTTCCATGGAAGCAGATAAGCGAGAGTGGGGTGAGGCACAGCCGAGAGCGGGGTTAAGTACAGCCACTGATGGAAGCCCGGTGTGGCCAGTCCCATCAAATTGTGATGGGACTGGCTACACCCGCAGTTTTACCTTGCCAAGAACAGGGAAAAGAACAGTTTTGAGGGTTGGAACTTGTTCTTAAGATCAATCTAAGGCTTTCTATAGAGCCAGATTTACAATAAAGTCCTCAAATAAAAAACAGCGGGTAGCGCAAAATTTGTTGTTTTCTTTACCCCACTATAAGATACTGAGTGATTCATAGCAGGGTATACTTGTAAAACAGAGGTTCTGAGCTGAATAAACGTTCCTAGGGCATTTATATGCACAGTAACTGCGTAGGGCACTTACAAAATATGAGGAATGATTTTTCCGACTTTAAAAAGAGCAAGCTTCGCTCGGTGGACAATAAATACATTCTAGCAGCGATAGACGACTAAGTGGGACGCGAACGAGGTCCAGCCACCTGGGGTGAAACCCGCCTCCGCAAATCTGCGATCTTCCAGTCCAAGCAAGCTAGATGCGTAGATTGCTGGCTTGGATCTGTAGCGAGAATGGTCAGGTTCTGTAGCAGCGCCCTCTGCTCACAAGTCCAGCTGGTTTGAGCGGAAAGCTTTCTGCGTATGGATTCGCTGGATACTATGAGCCCTTTAATATTAGCGAAAGATCGCAGATTGATCTGAGCCCATTCGAAGAGGTGACCAGGTCGCTGTACGTGATGTGGGCGCCATTGACAGTGGATGTCTGGGTGGGTTTGTTGATATGAAGACCAATAGCAGCGGCGACGCGACTGAGGACACGATACCGCGTGTACAGCAGGTAAGCAGTTCCGTATCCACCGTTGGCCCGTAGATCTTGGAGGATGGCAAGCTCGCGATAGTAGCGCGAGCGGAGTATGTCTTGAGCGGACTGAGCGTGAAAAGCATTTCAGAATTGATAAAGACTTCCAAAAAAACTGATACCATGGCTTTTCGGTTTATTGCCGTAATAAGCGACCAAGGTGACGCTCTCAATGTGCGGTCATTGCGTGCGTGTGCCTGTTCCTGAAGGGTGTGTTGCACGAAGGCCGGTAGCCAGGCTGGCTGCTGGTACACATTGCTGCGAGTCCCGGAGACACTGCGGAGTGTAGAAAACTGTCCAGTCTCCACATCGGTTACAAGCTGATTCACGTCAAGAACGAGGTCCAGATCGAAATTGGCGACTGGAGCCAGTCTTGGTGCTGTTCGACCAGTCACTAAGCCACATGTATCAATATCATGCCAGTCACGTACAAGACGATGATAAGCATGCAAATTTTCACAAACTTTATACAATTATAAAGTGCATGCAAGAAGGGACTTATATATAAAAGTGTAAGGAACCCGTGCATCGAACCTGAAGGGGTCGGAGCCTTACTGGGGTGGTCGACCGTGAACATAGCACGCATAAAGCGAAGGGTGGGAGCTGGGAACCAGGAGCTACCCTACACAAGAGGAGTTCTGCCGGCGATGAACACTTGTATTTATAAAGGCTTCTATCGGTCCTGGCTGGTCCGAGGAGCTCAGTGCTGTGGTCTAAAGGACAAAACTATCGAGGCAGCTGGCACGACTAGTCTACGAGACGCTTGAGCGGGCGGGTCTACTAAAAGGGCGGGGCTGGATGTTGGTAGTAGCTAAGAGCCACTGGGCCAGTACTTCGGGTCAGGGCGGATCGACAGGACCCATCAAAACCGTTCCGCAGCACGTCGTCATGAAACCAGATCAGATGGGAGTAGGGCATTGATGGCTTGATAGAAGCTCCGGAGTGATGGGACTGTTAGGTTCCTGAAACGGAGTAAGATATACAAGTGGGTCTCTAGGAGGGAGAAGGGAAAGGGGAGCAGAGTGAGGGCGGGATCGAAGGGGATCATACACGGGATAGCTGTAGAAGGGAATGGCGGTCGAGGAAGGCCAGGAAAGCAGACCAGGGCAAGGGCAGTAACCCTGCCATGTGCTAGACTGATCTTGGCGGAAACAAACCACATGGTGGTCCGGTGGAAGCGCTACCATGGTCAGACACTATGACCAAGGTTTTGAAAACGAAGGAATACTATTGGGTGGCTCGGAGAAATCGGACTGCGAAGTATCGGGTTATATATCTAAGTGGGATTACTAATATCTGGACTGAAAATGTATATAAAGACGCTTGTACCTACCTGTAAAACTAGACACGTTTGGGGTACTAGTAAAGGCGCAGCTTATACAAGCACGTCTGCAATATTATTCCTTATTTGGCTCATCTTTATCGCCCTGGGAGCAATCTCAGTGATCTGGTTGTTTGATTGGATATTCCTCGGAGTTGGAATCGGTCTGGGAATTGGATTGCGGCTACGGATACGGACTTAGGAATCGGATTGGACTCGGAAAGGATAATTTGGACGGGTTCGGGGTCTGGAAAGACTTAGTTCGGGCAGATTTAGCAGAATCAAAGTTATAAATTTAACTTGGTTTCGGTTGCGTCTATCTTGCGTGCGTCGGGAAAGGAAGGAAACCAGTCGCAATAAAAATATAGAAGTCGGTACAGCTTGAGCCGTTAGCTCGCTGCTGCAATTTGGACAGAAAGACTTTTAAAGAGTCGTTCTTATAGTTGTTGAGTCGGATTCAAGGTGTTCTGTTCACCGAGAAACCCAACTTGCACCTGATTCTATCACAATTCAACGTGTGGAGCAGCTGTCTTAGTATTGAGGTTGGATTAGTGTTATAAACGCTTTTCCTAACTAATATATATAAGTACGGTGAACCTATTCTTGAGTCGGCGTTAGGATTATCATCTGGAGCCCACCGCGAGGGGTGGTTTCATTTGACTTAGCAACAATTCGAACGTATTCGGAAGATTTTGTGGCATAAAAACCCACAAGATTGAGCCTTTCTATCCTCGAAGCAATTTGTTTCGAAACAAAACTCCTCGTATACCTTCACCGGAGCGAGAGGTACTAGAAGCTATCGGAGATCCCGAAGTTATCGAACCAAGCACTTCCAATCGAGAAGTTAGGCGGTCAGCCAGGTATAATACACCTCGCAATCTACCACCTTTACCTTCGAAGAGAGGGAGACCGCGGACAAGTCGAGCATCTTCGTCTTTGAGCGCCACAGTTCCTCGTTCAGGGGATAAAACACAAGAAACACCACTCGGGAACCAATCCGGGTACCCGCACAAGTCGAGACTAACGTCCCGCAAAACGACAATTTATATATACAACTCAACAATTTCAAATGGCTGACAATAACAACAATGGGGAAATGGTGGAGGCCAGGATGATGCGGCGAGAGGTTTCAAAGTGCCGAGTCGTGGGATAAAGCACGTCCATCGTTTGATCCTAGTGAACCTGGGTCAATAAACGTCATTGAAGAATGTCGGACTATTATCTCTAAAGGTGGAATAACGGATGAAGGCCAGAGAAAGCCACATTTGTGAAATACCTGAAGCCGGCATCTTTGAAGGATGAATGGAAAGAGATGAGGTCGTACAAGGACAAACGAAGACGGCGGAGGACTTCGTAAAGGAAATTTTGACGTACTATCCTGAGGTCAAAATTCGAGCGACTGGATCAACGGCCGCGTTGAATCGGTTGTGCCGCGAGTCGAAGGGCATTCGAATTGATGAGGAAGGGAGGTTGAGGAGATTCGGATTGAGCTTTAAGGGCTTATATTCGAAAGCTTACTTCCGATC
>QVIE01000688.1:0-10462 GCA_013387415.1 Panellus pusillus | reverse complement strand
ATCACTGATGTCAGTTCTAGGGAAAGGCCAACCCTTACAAGGAGCGATGGAAGAACATCATCGACTGCGAGTTCTGAACTACTAAGATGTGAGGTATATCCGACGAGACCAGAGCGCAGCACGCGACGAATCGACATTGACCTTCAGCCGCGACGAGTTGGGTACGAAGTTCGTAGGTCATGCCCTCGGGATGATCTCAATATTAATTCAATTGGCACCATAATCACTCCAAGGGCCGGGATTGCGCTTCCGGCGGCTTCGGCTCGGCATCTCGCACAGCCTTCACTTTCACTGTTCACTGCTCTGACACGTATCATTTCTGTGCCAAAGACGGACATATTGCATTCCCGCCTGCGGCTGGAGCCTGGCAGGTGCGCTCAGTGACGTCGACCTGATGCTATTGACAACGCACCGCCTGTTACACCTACGCAAACTCGGTTGACTGCTTCAGTCAAGGTGAGATGAGTCAGTTCTCAAACGGTGGCGATCCTGACATATTTTGATTGTCCCGGAAGATCACGGGGAGGATCGGCACTACTTCTCAAGAGTCTGAGACGAACATAACCATGTGTGCCGTATTCGTACCTCACAAAATTCAATGGTTGATTGTTTTTTTTGTAGATTCCGGCACCAGGTGCGAACCCTTCATACCAGGGTGCCATCTGTAAGCGAAAGGTAATTAATGCTTTTGAGCTCTCGGAGTATGATTAATTCGCGGACTGATATACCGGACGGATCCGCAGCTTTGCTGTGCCCAGTGCACATCCCTCCATTTTGAATAATGTCATCTATGAGTGCCTGGGACAACCATCTTCCCTCATCGGCCGCATGGATGCCAATGAACAGTGCATCTAAACCGATGCGCCTCAACGAATTCCTCTCAACCTTCTCCGTCAAATGGATGTACGCGCGCAAAAGTCAAATAATGGATTCCATCCAAGTGCGGCTCTACTCAGATTTGGACAGCTTGACATTTGACAGTAGTTTGCTCCCTATTTTGACGGAAATATGTCCAGCTTGTCAATTCTGGCATATCCATACCTCGGATGTGATGTATAGAGGGCTACAGCGCCTCGAGTGAGTCTTGCTTTGTCTTTCGGCGGGACGTTGCAGGCTGGTTTCAACCGTCTCGATGTCGGTGATTGACTCGACTCGCCATACTCGGTCTATGAGGGACAGCCTTCGATACTTCAACGTTTATTTCGAATCAGTACGCAAACACACGAATATTCTTCGAATTATACTGCAGTGAGTTCAACCGTTTCCTGTTAATCACATATATTTTCTTGTATCGGTTCTGCTTCGAGTGTCCGCCTTGCCCTAACGAATGGTACAGTATCATTTCCAGTTTCTTCAGCGAGCAGGGACCCTCCACCAATATGAAGGTGTCGTCCACGTATGCGATGGATCTGTCAACCCATCGATGTCAACTTCTGAAATTAGCTCTCTCAAAAGGCTTAGGCACCTATCACCACCCTTTGTTCAGACATGGAACCAGTCACATTTTCGGCAGTGACTCCCTCAGGCTGTCCGAAATCGTATAAGTGGAAGCACGAGACTATTCAACTCCGCACCATCGATTCACTGTTCTAGACAAGCAAGCATGAGCAACCCTCATCACGGCTCCAACTCGTCACCTCGCTATATCCCCACTTCATACAACTCTCTACGCGATGCCGGGATGTCCTGTTCGTACATTCATTGTCTCGACTTTGCGATAGAATGGTATCATGACATCGCGCCATGCAGATCCACGCAACAACACCCAGCTGATGTATGCTTCCTCAGGGACATATCAGCATCCGCAGAATTATGGGATGGTTGCACCCGCTGGAGTTCCCGTAGACCCCAGAGGCGCGCAGTACCGGAGCACGTTGTACAACTCAGACGGGGGGAGGACATAGGAAACCCGACACCGCGACACGCCCAGCAAATCCGACACATTGGAATAATGCCGCATGTAGGTCAGCAAATCCGACACATTCTGCCAGATTTCACCGCATCCGACACAGTTTTTCAAGAAACCCGACACACTCAGCAAATCCGACACATTTGAAAGGTCCCGCATGTAAATCAGCAAATCCGACACGTCTCGCTGCATCCGACACAGTTCTTCGAGAAACCCGACACATTCTTCAGAGAAACCGACACGAGCTCAGGACCTTCGGCATGGTCATTCGGCTATCGTGGCACAGCACCGGATGCCGTCACCGTTGCCAGCACTTTGCTTCCTTCCCACATCCTCCGTCCAATCCCCGTCGCCGCAACGTCACTCAATGGCGGAGCTTGCAGCGCTTTTGACGCGCCTCCCCGACACGGTTTTAGAACAGTTTCGTGATGCGGCACGTCTCCCGACCTTCCATTTGATGCAAGCTGACGTTCTTCAGTCATTCACCGCCAACTTCAGGAATAAGAATGCACAATTATTCTCCGGCACCGCATGGGTGGACCTCGATGATCTCAAGGCGTGGATCCGTCAACGAGGAGATCTGGATCACCTCCTGAACCCCAGCATCAGCGAGAGGTGCGTAATGCAAGTTTGAATGATTGACGTCGACGCTGCGAATCTGATTTCATCGAACATCTAGTGATTTTCTTCCGGCCCATGTTGGTCTAGATTCATGCCGGTGGCTGGCCTGCCAGATGCAACTTTAGACAATGCTACGTTCGATCTCTACCACGCTATCAATTTTGATCAACCGCGGTCCGCCACACCGTCGTCTATCTACAGTTTCGATCCATACACTACTTACCAGCCCTCAAATCACTCGGGTCCGAGCTCTGAATTCGATTATCTTAGTGTCTCGGGTTTTTCGACCCCGTCTTCTGGTCTGGACTTCTGTGACGACAACGTCTCCGAGCCGAATTCGGACTGGAACCCTTCGCTTGCCGCATTCTTCGGAATGGTGGAGACACCTGCCCTGGAGCCAGATTCTCATCCATTTTTCCTACCACCCGACGGTCCATCCTTCGACGGATTGGTTTCGGATCCAGCCGTCATGAACGACGGCCCGGGTATGAGTCAAGATATTCCCGAGTGTCATTTCTGATTTAGCCCCGCTGCCCCCGCAGTTCTCACGTCTGGTCTCGACCGGTCTTCCTTCGCCCCATCTCACGCGCCAGACACGAGCTCAATTGGTATGCATGATAATCCGATACGTTTCGATGCTGAATGCGCTGCAGCTTTCCCACCACCGCCACAGGAGGGCCTGAAGCTCGACGACGACAGCCTGGAATTGATGACGCAGGAAGAGATGGATGAAGCGGGCCAGGCGTGGCAATGGGAGCCCTCGGACACTGTCTGGATTGACCCGGATGTCTCGTCCGACGTCTGTGTCTCCTCGGGACCCTTTCCTATCACCAAGAACATGACGGTGCTTCGAATTGAGCGGGTCCATGGTATTCCTTCGCAGTTTCCTGTTCCACGTATGCCGACCGCGTATATTGTTGATTTCTCTTCCGTTCGAGACACCTACAAGGATGAGGATGGGAAGATGATGAACCTCGACAGAATCCTCAAGGATAGCGTACGACTTTTCTCCCTGCAATATATACAGCTTACAATGATCGCTAGGACTGCCACTCTTGGGATGGAACTCCTGGCGAGCGGGCGAAGAATAGAGCTCCCATGGTCAAAGGCCGGCTTTTTGCGGGCATTGGGCACTTCCCCTTTGTTCAATGCCGTCGATCACGACAGACCTGTCAGGGTATACTGTATTGCGAATCCATTGACCCTTCGCTCATCAACGTCGAGCGCTACGAGTTGGATCCCCATGCGCGGGATGCTGTAAATAATGCTCAGATAATGCAGCGCCTCAATCAGGGCAGCGTAATTCAAGACAAGGCGATTTGGTAAGTTATCCATATCTGTTTTCACGCGGCGCTCAATGGAATCAGTTACGTGAATACTGTCAAGGGAATGAAGTGCACAGGGAAAGACGCCTCAAACCGTGCATGTGGTGGCTATCAGGTTCTGAAACAAGCAGCGAAGGTTAGTACGATCTTACTTGTTCAACTTTTGCCTCTCAATCAAATACAGGAGCTTCCGAGCGGGCGCAAGTATTACTTTGCATGTAGTAACCATTCCAATTCGTGGAAGAACCATTCCGGTGTCCAGATCCCTCCAGATGTGGACGAGGATCTATGTGTTCGCCTCTTCCGAGGAGATCCGATCACCGACGATGCACTCAAATCGAGTCCTCAGTCTTGTAGTCGCATTATAGGGAGCAGATCTGGTAAGAAGGGGAAATGCCAATGCCGTGCGTCTTTCCTTTCGATTATTTCCGTCACTATTTTTTTCCGAAGCCTTTCCGCATTTCAAGGATGGAAACGCGTACGTCGCAGCCATGGCCAAGCGCGACTGCGAGGCCAGCACCATTTTCTTTGTTCCTTTAGATGAGGAAAACATACCGATGGTGGTTGTCGTTCCAAAACACCTCCGCCCACACACACATCCGCCTCCGCCCGTAACCAAGGTTCCTACTCATGTGAGGCTACTCTATGAGCGGGCCGTCCGTGCCTTTGGGATTTCTATAGCAACAGTGAATAAGGTCGAGCACGGTATGTCGTCTCTTTCACAATGACTCGGGTTCTGACACCGATCTTAGCCGCGTCCACCATCGAGATCATGGGCGCAGCGCCGGGAACCGTTCACCCTTCCCTTCTGCATGTACCCACCAAGCAAGCGATTATTTCGGCTCTCAAACGACGCGAACCCGGCGGCGACAAATCTGGATGGGAAGGTGCGATTCTGTTCGGGCGCTAGGTTTCTGCTGAGATCCTTTTCGACTCAGGTCTCTTTGATCTATATAAAGCTGATCAGGCGAAAGACGCACGGGAGCGCTATATACATTCGTTTGATTTTCTCCCCGGTCGTAGTCCACCCTCTGCTGTCATTACGACATTCGAGAATGTTCTTCTCGAGTGCGTACAGTATGTTCGTAGCCTTGATCAGGATACGACGTTCAAGCGCATGAAAGCCGGTTTGTTGAACGAATACGAACTGACCGCTTTTTTCACTCCGCTGAATCGACGTACGTTGGCCGTTTGCTTCGTGTTATGATTTCGTACAAGCTGACATCTTGACACTTAGTTTTTACGTTTGGTCGCATCTATATGGATGCAAAGGATGCAGACGCGTTCGAATTTGCATGGGATAAGATTGACGAAGCATTCTTTACGGCCACCGGTAAGCATTTGGCCTTCAAGGCGTGGGACACGGAGGGATGGCTGGTCACTATTTCGGGTGACATGGAGGCAGCGCCGTGGATTGGGATGGCTCGCTCCTTCATCAAGCGCATGAATGTCGGTGATCGCCCGACTGTTGACGAGTTTCTGGCAAAAGTATTGCGGATATGCACTCGGCACGCTCTTGAGTACATATTTTCTGTTATCCATCGCTCGCCTGATCATCCTGCCCATAGAGGTCTGCGACACAGTGTGAAACCCCATGTCGACGAGAGCCAATGGACTCGTTTCAAGGGTTTTCTCGCCCTCAAAACACGCGACGAAGTCCAGGCCTTCAGCGCCTGGGTTTTTTCACTCGATATCAAACCAATTACCGGTACGCACTCCCTGCGCATCTGTCTGGATGGCTTGAATATTCTTAGCATGGTGGAATCACAAATTGAATCACAAATGGCTTCTTCCGGGTTTGCTTGAGTGCCTATCAGGTCTCTCTCACGAGGACTGGCTGACTACGCCATTCACGTCGAACGGTAACGAAACCCAACATCACTGGACTAATTCCCAGACCGGAATCGGTCTTAATGCACGGGAATGCATCCTCAGGTTCGATTTTATCCTTACCACCTTCCTCGCTCATATCGTTCTTCATGCAAATAGGGCGGCAAAGGCTGACCATGCCGTAGCCGCGCAATTCGAAGCCTCACTCGCCAGTGGTGTCATGGCGAACAACCGTAATGAGCTGAGTCATCGTATCGCACGCAACGCCAAGCGTCATACCAGTGCGGTCGAGAAAGCTAAGCAGGCGGCTGCCGGTAACAACAAAATCAAAGAACTCAGGGCCGAGCTCGCCATTCTCGTGGCAGAGACAAAAGTGAGTTCATTTTCCTGTATTTCAGACATTTCTCAGTGAAGCACACGCTGCGCAGACTAGCTCATCGGGCGTTGTTCGTGTTACCCAGAAGAGCAAGGCAAAATCGCTCGGTATTTCCACTACTCAGTTCTCTATTGGTGCTCACGTCCGTTCTTCGTAGTTAAAGAGGCGAATGCGCGGTCTAAAGCACCGAAGAAGATAGCGGCAGATCAAATGGAGTTGGATGGTATTCAAATGATCTCGCTGGAAGGTATGTGCGCCCACTTTACTATGCCACCATCTGTTTAATTGTAGAAGCCAAATCCGACGTACAAGCTGATGCGTTGGAACCGGAGTCTGAAGTTGACCTAGGCACGGGAATCAACATGGGCGACTTGGACGTCGGTGTACCTTCAGTTGATTCCGGTGAGTGATCCTATTTATCAGCCATGACACCAATCTGAATCCCCATCTCGTTCAAGTTCCTCCCCACTCCGAACGACCGGAGCCACCGTCGCCTCGTCGATCTTCACGTAAGCGGGGAGCGTCAAAACGCATGTCGATGCTCCAGCACAGAAATCCAAGAAGACTGCAGCCGAGGCTGCCGCACCTGAAGCACTGACCTCTGCGAAACAACGGTGAGTTTCCCTCCGCATTACCTCAAGTGCGATCTAACCAATTGAACACTATCTAGTTCGAAGCGCAAGGCAAAGCCATGGAGCGTAAGACACACCGATGACCAGATTTATACTTCCTTTGAATTCCTTGCTCGATTTCCTGAGGAGTATCGCAAATTGTACGGTGATACTGAACCGGCATAGTCATAGTTGTATTCTTTACTGTTCGAGTCGTACTTAGTACACTTTGGAAAGTTATTCTTGAGTTCGACGCTCGCTCGGCCCAAGTTCCGTGGATAATTTGTCTTGCTCAGTTTCCTCCGTGAATAATTTTCAAAAAAACGACGGCGTCAGACGTGTATCGCGGTGAATAACTTGTCGGATATCGTAGCGGTATTGTTCAGCGATCTTGCTTCTTGAAAGATCATTGAGCGCTCTGAGGTGCTCCGAAGCATCCGACTCTTTGGCGACGCCAGAAATCGTATTCGCCAGCTATGCGGATTTCGTTATACCTCCTCGCTACCTGCTCTTTATCGTAATGACTTTCAGTCTGCGCGTCGCCTTGCCGGACAAATTAACATTTGGAAGAGTGTCGACCAGCAGTTACCGAACAGTTGTCAGACCGTCGGTCACGGCTGAAGGTAAAATTCGAAACCAGTGTCCCGTTTGCGATCTTCGTAGGGTAATCTGAAGACGCAGTCTTTGTGCGAGTCGACCGTTAACCCGTGAATCAGATCAGTTTAGTATGCAGAAATGAAAGGATAAGAGTAGAAGATTTACAGAACTTCATGACCAGGTCCATGATCGACAGTATCAGTATACGGTTTCGACCTTTAAAAATAATCTCAAGTTGGTCCGCGGACATGACTCTCCCAAGCCATCAAGTGAAAGGATATCCTTGAGGAATGACCAAAAGGGTGAGACTGGGACGGCACAGATCCCACTCCACCCAACCAGAGTCCCATCCTCGCCATTCCCCGAATACCTACTCATGCGCAACAAGCGGTTGGAGCAAGAATTATCTCATGAGAGTTCGAGTGTGACTGACAAGGCCTACAACACTTTAAATGTACCACTCCAATTGTCCATGATTTGCCGATTTCCGTCTCGCCTGATCTAGGCATGTTCACTAAATATCTTCGTTACCCCGCGACCACTCAGAGGATCACCTAATTGGGGAGATCAAGTCGAAGAAAAGTCACAAGTGTACTTAGTTTGATCCTGCCTCTTAATGAACGTTTTGCTTACAATCAGTATTCGCATGTGATGTCGTTGCACTGAACCGTGGGAACACCAAATGACAGTATCCGCGTGTGTAATAGAATTGAACCGTGGTAATAATCACGGATGATCCGTCGACGATCCGAACAATCATTGGTGGCTGTTCTCGAAAGCAGAATTCGCATTCGGTGATACGGCACCGGATGTGTCGGGGCTGCTGAGAACTATGTAGGCTCAAGTGTCGGCTTTCTCACTGGTAATGTGTCGGGGGTGCTGAGACACAGGCTTGAGTCGTTTCTTCTCACCGGTAATGTGTCGGGCTGCCGAGACACAGGCTTAAGTGTCGGCTTTTCTGCACTGGCTGTTTCTCGAAAGCAGTATCCGCATTCGGCAATATGTCCCCGGTAATGTGTCGGGGTTGCTGAGAAATAGGCTTGAGTGTCGGCTTCTCTGCCGCCGCAGAACCTGTGTCGGATTTGCTGGGCGTGTCGCGGTGTCGGTTTGAGGGAGCCTCGACGGGGGTCAGCTCCGAACTCAGCCCCGTGGATGGGAAACCCAGCTCCGCAGCCCGTGTCTTCAGATTACGAACACGAACGGTACATGACAGTCGCAAATGCGGGGATGGCCTCGCAGTACGGCGGCACTCCGAGCCCGGCCGGACATCCTTACGTCTCCGGCCACGCTGCACAACATCCGCCGCACCCTGAAGCATTCTCGAGCCATGGCAGACACGAAACGAGCCCCATGGGTGTCAGGCAGTGTCGCCATTGCGGGGCGAAGAGTACTCCTCTATGGCGACGTGACCCGACGACGCAAGAGACGCTCTGTAACGCGTGTGGCCTCTACCTACAACAACGCCACTCACACCGACCTCAGCAGCTCATCGACGCGGACCGTGACGATGCCAGCGACGGTGGCTCCCATGGCGTGCCCGTTAGACGGGCCTGAATGCAACCATTGCCATACGCGGCAGACCAGCGTGTGGCGCCGCGACAAGGAGGGAAATCAAGTCTGTAATGCGTGTGGAGTTTATCAGCGCCTGCGCGGGGTGCCCGCCCCCTGGAGCTGAAGCGCAACAAGCCCAAGCCGAGGGCGAAGATTTCTCCATGCTAGATGTTTCCAATGCTGTTCTTGAACTATTCTTGTCGCGCCGTCGAAATCTGAATACTATATAGCTAGTGTATCGTTCGCACCAGCGGATCCGTTTACGTGCTTACTTGGTAGGGTACGTCTCATCCGGGCATTTTCAATCCCAACGAACGGTTAGTAGTCTCTGTAACAGGTACATACTCTGATAAGTTCGATGACGAACACAAACTAAGTATCAATATTATTTGTTCGTGGTCTTTGGGATATTCATCTGGTGATAAGGAACTTGTCCATCGCCAAAACCCAACTTGAATTTGCCTCGTCAGCAGTTAAGTACGTCTGCCATCGACATCCATCTTGAGCGCTTGAGCCCAATCCACGTACTTGCACTTTGGTTTGTATGTGGATGGTCGAAAGCGACCTCTGTTGATCGCGGGTGGGGCAGGTTGTCTGGCCGAATACTAAACGTCATTCTGCAATGAGCGGCATCGCGGGTTCGAGGGAGGGACTCCTCTTTTATATCTACAGAGTTGCATAGCATTGTAAGTATAGTACTCGAGCATAATGTTTCGAGTGGATGGAGGCTATTGCACTGACCGTGGGAACAGCCCAATGATATATTCGCATCTGAACACACATGAACCGTGGAAATAATCAGTGATGATCCGTAAGTAGATGATCCGAACAATCATTGATGGCTGTTCGAAGCAGTATCCCCACCAGAGTCCACATTGCCCACATAAGCAATGTAACTAAAGGCCTGGAACATACTGCTTTGAAATTGTCACTCATGTACTCACCAGGGCAGCAACTCATCTGGGAATTAACGCAGCAAGTCCGGTGCAAAATATGCAAAATGGCCCCAAATGGATTGGGATTCATCTTTGCTTGTGATCTAGTCTCTGTTGAGGAGACCCGCAAGACATCGTCCTCGTGGACAGACCACGTATGAATAGGATTTTGGACAACATAGATTATTTAAACTAATGACAATAGGCATTTACCAGACACAAAGAATGAACAGTATGTAATCGGACAGATGTAAAGAGAAAACACGTATTCCCGCTGCAATTACCGGATATTGAGTTAGTATTGGTTCAAGCGCCTTAACATGATCAAAGCTGTCCGTGTTCAACGTGATACCCTGCGCAGGCCTGGGAGGGTTGCCGCCGTCCCCAATCAGGATCTGCACACCTTCGCTCCAGACCCCATCCGCAACGACGAAGAGCCAGGCGGGCGCCGGGGATAGATGTTGTTGTTCGGGGCGAGGTAATCGTCAATGTGTTACCCTCAAGGGTGAAGTCGAGGAAGACGAGCCGCGAGTTAGCGTGCCAAGCGTGGTCACGTAAGCCCATATCTATGAGGACACTGGGGAAGGTACAGTTGAGCATGCAGCACAAGCAGGACTGATAACGCCGCTACCCTGGATCTCTCCTGCGGCCAAACTCGAAGGAATGGTGACCGACCGAAGCCGTCTGGTTGTAAGACATCTGCGTCG
>QVIE01000687.1:0-23273 GCA_013387415.1 Panellus pusillus | reverse complement strand
CTCGAGGCGGAGCAGCGACAGGTTGTATTCGTGAGAACACGCAATGGGCTAGTCTGGATGCGTTGATGGTCGGATGCGGCGATCTGCAGAGCTTTCGCTGCGCATCGGTGGTGCTTTGAAGCGAACAGACTCGAGCAAAAACGTAACACCGCCTGTTGTTGACTCTGAGGAAGCAGACGTGAAGACCCTCTGGTCACAAACACAACAAAGCCGGTGTGGAAACTGGGCAACTATGACTGGGCCATCAAACCAGAGTACTGTCTCCACGAATCCGGAGTTCGCTTATTCATGACCTTCTAGGTTTTTCAGAAAAGCTTGTCTCCTTACATGCGGTTCTTTGATGAGCTACTGGGACGGCGGGAACGACTGCAGGCTGATTTACAACTCCGGTATGGTCAGTACAGTACACTATGTTTTGAGCGATCCCTGATGCCAGCCGTGTCAGATGCCGCCTCTTTGACACTGCGCTCGTCTCCGGCGCATGGGATGCATGTTCATCTTCTCAAGGCCAAGCGTGATGGAACGAAGCTGAGCCAGGATTCGGAATTTGTGAGCATCGCTGCAAGCGGTACTACAAGGTGTTATTTCTATCAGGTACGTGTTATTCCCATCGAGCGGGAGCTAGAATGTTGACATCCTGCAGGAATGGGCACAGCTTGGTGGACAGATTGTTTGAAACAACAGTGGCGCTAGTTGCTGCCGAGAAGGAGGCATTCGAGTCCTTACGGCTAGATGTGCGTATCTTGCACTCCGTCTGTAAACTCTACAACACTACGCCAGGTCAACCGCCATGCCTCTCAACTAAGACGAAACGCTCGCATCTGGACGAGTTAGATGTAACACTAGCGTTTGCCGACCTGGCCAAGGAGATGAACTTGGTTCAACCCGTCTTGACAGATGAGTTAGTCTGGGATTGAATTCATGACCCGAGTAAGTACTGAATCCTTTCAGGCCCCTTTACGACGTGGTCAATGGGAGGCACCCTACAGTAGAATTAGGACTATTGACGAACGGACGGGTTTTCACGCCAAACTCTGTCCACCTGGCTCCTAATTTGCGATTACACATCATAACTGGGCCTAACATGGCGGGGAAATCGACGCTGCTTCGACAAACCGCCCTCATCACTGTCCTCGCTCAAACGGGTTCCTTCGTGCCTGCCGATTCAGCCCGCATCGGCATCGTGGACAAACTATTCTCCCGTGTAGGGGCCAAAGATGATTTGTTCCACGACCGTAGTACGTTCATGGTAGAAATGCTTGAGACGGCCGAAATACTTCAACGCGCAACAGAACGCAGTCTGGTGCGTTCTATCAAGTGGATTGCGTGTTTTATGGCTAACTGCCTAGGTCTAGGTGATCATGGACGAAGTTGGTCGCGGAACGACGGTCAAAGACGGCCTCGCTATCGCCTTTTCGGTGGTACATCATCTCGTTTCGGTAAATCGGTGCCGCGCACTGTTTGCAACTCATTTCCATGAGGTTACCGACATGCTTGGCTACTCGACGAGCAACGTAGGGCAAGGCATTTTCAGTGGTGTTGGGTTCTTCTGCACGGACATTGATGAGACAGATGTCTGTCCCCCTGATCGTTGCAGTCTCACTGGTGCTGATGGATTTGTAGGATGAGCATTTTGCATACTCGTACCGTATACGACCCGGGGTCAATCGCGACAGCCATGGGTTGAAGGTTGCTCAACTCGCCGGGATGCCCGAGACAGCCATCGCAGTAGCACAGGATTCTCTTCACTGGTTGAACAGCCGGAAGGAGGAAACATGGTCCAATCCAGAAGATCTTAAAACCCTGGGGCAGACACTGTCACTAACACATGTATAATATACTTTTGTACACAGCTAATACTAATTCAGTTGGGACCGAATGTGGTTGAGCGCGGAACCAGCTTCAAGCCATTTCACCTGATCGGTGACATGGTGTGTTTGGTTGGTATCTCGAATACCTCGCCGCTGCGCTTGGTGACCTTGAGTTGATCACAGCGTCAGTGTTGCCAGCAAGCAACTCTGAAAGCCCAGCTGTCTCCACAATATCGCCAGAGCCGACTCGAGAGTAGTCAGCTTTGTCGGCAAACCAAAAGGTAGAACTCCTTGTTTCTGCAAAAAAGAGATGTGTCATGCTCATTGGACCAAGTTGATAACTCACACTACCTTCAGGTTGGTTTCGTGGATGCGAGCAAAGGAACGCGCCACTATCAGACCGCAACCTATTATAACAATGTCAGACCTCTGGAAGTGTGGAACGGTTGCAAGTCGAACCATAGAAACGCGGTTGTAAGGCCTGATCGAGTGTAAGTTTATCGCAAGAAATGTACAAGTGACGCACCGCGTGCTCCCGGGCACTTCCTTCCCCATAGTTATCGTCGACGACCAGAGCCCAGGGTTGATTCCGCGATTTGAATTGCTTCGCAACTCCAGGAATCGTATCGGACGACGATTGTCCCGCAGCAGGCTCGTGATCGAAAGCAACGTTGACGTCGCCGCCTTCATCATTTTACCGCCTACGTGAGCTGTTAACAACTACCATTCACGATTGCATAATCAAGGTACCGTTATCACTGGCGAACGGGGTCAAAAACGCTGTGTCATGACAGCAACCATGCACGTACAAAGGTTCTCAGATATATTTGTGAGATGGCCTTTGTATTTTAACCATGGGGCCTTGAGAATGATTATTCAAGTTGTTGTCGCACTCAAGCAGCTGGGACTCACGGCAGCAGAGATATGGTCCGTGGTGCACTTGCCCCTCACCCTCATCAAGACCTTCAACGGAGGTAGTTCTCTTCTACCACCCTCAAACTGGCTTGCAAAAGGCGCAAGGAGCTCCAGTCGTTGAGAATCCTTGCTAATCACCAACCTCAGTATCTGGTTGAGGTTCGGGTGTTGCGGTGGGGTAGAAGGATGTCTCCCCCGGAGTGAATCCTGCCGAAGGCAGATCTTGCCCAGAGGGTGGTGAGAACCGGAAGCTTTCGCCGGATTCCAAGGGTATGGAATCAGTCATCGGATTGAATGAGAGTTTGCCGGAAAACGACATGGCGGTGACGATAGTAGGGGATGCGAGGAAGTTCATAGTGAGGCGATTTCCATCGTTGCGCGACTTGAAATTTCTATGAAACTGGTCAAGATGGCTGAGGATTTGAATCAAACAAGCAAAAGAAACTTTGTTGACAGACAAAACCGTTTTTCCTCGCTCTTTTGATCTTCTCTTTTCCACTGAGGCAAAGTGGCCGAATCAAAGGCCGGACCCAAAAAAGTTCGGATATTGCTCACCTGACCGATGCAAGGACCACAAGCGTTTGCCAACACAACCGCCCCGACATCCTCAAGATTCGCGGTAACATTGTCGCGCTCAATAGTTGCCCTGATCTGTTTCGCTGCCCGGTGTACACAAGAATGGAACCTGAAGAGATCATCAACACTCTGCCAGATGTATCCTCGGCAGTCCTTACTTTGGTCGTGAGTCCTACAGACTTGGCTTGCCTGGCAAGATCGGCAACACTTGTCTGATGAGAGAATAATCAATGCAGTCGGTTCCAATTATAACCATTCAAAGGCTTACCATGTCCTGATAAGAACTGTTGGTGCATGATCCAATCAGACCGGCAGACAATTCGTCTTTCCAGCCTTGTTCCTTGACAAATGCTCCAAATTTCGACAACGGCGTGGCCAAGTCTGGTGTGAATGGGCCGTTGATGTGTGGTTCCAATTCGGAAAGATTCTGCAGAGAGATTTGTTAGAAGGTAGCAAGAAACACGAGCGCATGATTCCACACAATTTCGATGAGTTGGTCATATTTCTGCCCCTTCATCCGCACTCAAGAATCCCTGAGCAGCGGCTTCGTCGGCCGCGCGGGCTACAGGCGCTCTCCCGGTAGCATCGAGGTAGGCACGCATGTTCGGGATATGGGAAGGTGGAGGTGGTTGCGCCAAACTTCCGCTCCATGTTCGCGACGGTAGCCAAGCCTGAACGCTGTTAGATGTTGTGGAATTTTTGGTTACAGCAACTACCTGTGCACGACTGATCGAAAACACCTGGGCCAAAATACTGTCGAACGCGATGAGTGGACTATACATACAGGTGTCCCAACTGAGCGCAAACATACTTCTAGAATACGGCCAGTGCCACCTGGAAAAAAAAACATTCAGTGATTGAGCAATCAGTTCCCCGGAGTACTCACTCGAACGGTAAGCTTGCCAGCCAAATGTAGGATCAAATCCTTGGGCGAGACCCATTGGACTCAACCTTCCGTTAAATGGATGCCTGAAATCATAGTAAGCTTCGAGCGACCCTCCATGATGAAATGAAGACGGACCGACGATCTCTGGGGCCTTCAGCTCCCATGGGGTTCCTGTCATGGCATCCACTGCGTCAGCGCCACCAACACCAATTGCGAGCATCCCCCAGACCACCGGCGTTCGGGGTGTGGGAGTCTAGATTACCAGTTGAGCCACATCCAGCAACAGCAGTGACAGTCTTACCTGTGCCTAACCTGGTGTTTGGGAAATCAGGACTTGGAGTAATTTGAGAAATAGAGACTGACATCAGCATTCCAGGAGCAGCATAGTTCTCCAAGACAATCTGGTGGATGATACCTACGCGAATTTGAGGGAAAAGATGAAAGAGTTTGCAAGAAACATACCAGAGCCTGGTCGCCAGAATTCAATCCCATATTTACGGGCAGCACTTTCCAGGAAGTCGAATACTTCTTTATTACTGACGATAGAGCGCTAGGATAGGGTATTCGATTGAGGAGGGATAGCCAACATGACAATATATATACCTCCAAGTCCGATTTTGCACCATCGACGGCTTGGATGAGGTGGTCGCAGTGAATGCTCACTGGGACTACCGATGGGATAAACCCGCGCTCATGAATTGAAGCAATGCCATCCTGGAACACGAATTGAGAGAGCGATCCATGCAGATTTGTGCGTCCTGCATACTGTGCTGAGGCATCTTGCATAGCTACTCGTTCCGGACGAAGTTGGAGATATGCCTGGCCGCGAATCTTGCCAGCATCTCCAAGACTTTTATCCGGGTCACTGAGATGACTGAACAGGATTTCTCTGAGAGAGTGAGCTTGTGCTTGATGTGCTTGCGCGCGCGCGACAAGTTTTCAATTAGGACTGAGTAGGGAGGAGTAATGGAGGCGCAATTTTTCTCCTGAGCGTGAGTAGCGAGGCAACGTCGTCCGCCCAGTCGCGCCGGAGGTTTGGCGCGAAGCATGGCTGAACCAGCGCAAAATTCGAAAAGCTCGGGCCAGTCGGATAGTCCCGATTTGATCGACCGAATCAGACCGATGATCATGAGCATCATTGACGATTGATATTAGCTTGCAGCCAGTAGATTACTGTAGATTACCATAGAGCCTTCACTCCAGCCTCCTTCCATCCGTGAGCCCTGGCCTCCCAATACCCGCCAGCATATTCCCATTCTTCTCCGACCTGCTTGAACCACCTCGGTCGAGCATCTGCCCCTCTGCGCCGGCGTTCGCGCTGGGCTTCCTCAACATGCGTCTTGGCTGCTTCAGCTTCCTCGAGACGCCCTTCCTCCAGTGCCCTCACGTCCGGTCGCAATCGCGAATCCGTTGGAGGTAGTTTTCCTTCCAAGTCGCTTGTGATTTCATTCAACGTGATGCCGAAATACGTGAAACCGTAGTATTCGTGGACGTCCTTGGGATACGGCGCCACGCGCCACAAAATTCGGAAATGCGAGTCGTCGAGCGTCTGGGACACTTGGTCATCCCATTTACCCTCCAACTTGGAGACGACCTCGCCGGAAGGAGCATAGACCACACCAGACACCATGTTGGAAGCTCCCCAGTATCCGCTGGGTTTAAATTCGATAACACAACGAACACCGGTGGAGGTGTTTTCAATGGTCATCTTGCCAACGTGCTCTAGATACTTGGTTCCGACCATGAGATTTCTAATGAAGGAAGATGGCCTCTTCCTGTTCCAGGGCTTGAATGGAATGCGTTGAAAGTGCACCACCACCTACCATTGGTAATGATCGTCGCCAATCTTCAGAAAGGTCGTTCCGAGAGGTATAACTTCCAAACTCTTGCCTGCAGACGATCAACAAGCGGCACAGGAGTGAGATGTCTTGACACACCCCAGAACTTAGTCTTTCCCGCAGACACCCCATACAGTTCCCAATTTGCTCCCTCTGCATGATAGGCCATCTCGAGAGGTTGGTGACTGACCTTCTCAGCGATGAACTTCATTCGCGAGTCTTCAAACGTCTCGCCCAGCATCGGATTGCTATCAATGAATTCAATGGTGAATGCACCGAAGAATCAAAAACGACTCACAAGCCCTTCCTGCCCGACCGATGACGAGTTCCCGCGTAACTCGAAACGGCGAAAGCGGCTACATAGCAAAGCCTATCGACAGGGTCTTTGGCGGCCGCCGCTGAATTCAAGAGGTCATAATATTCAACTTCTTCAGCTGTTCTCTGCAGCAGTGTCAGTGGCTCATTGAAAGTGATGGGGACCGCGATGGTTGACAGATCCTACACAATGTTCAAACACGGACCACGTCGAGATGAAGCATACGCACCTTGCCGACGTTCTTCTTCAATATAGTGAAGAGACTGCCTTCATCACCCACAGGGGCGGCGGGAAGATGCGTACGCCGGGAAATCTGATCTCCTACTGTAACGGATTCACTAAGAACTCTCCTGGGCTCTTCGGGCTCTTCTTCCTCCGCGCTGGATCCCCCAAGACTGGTTCGGCTTTCGCTGATTATCAACTCGCTGGGTTGACGCGATTCGAGCTGCGCCGGAGGGATATCCAAAACGAACTCTTCGGCACCCTCGCTGTCGGCATCAAACCACTCGTTTTCACTCGTAGTGGTAGTGATTATAGATGCGTGCTTTCTTGAAAATGCTGTGGAGAAGGAGGGAGACGGAGAGATGATTGAGTGACTCGATGGCTCTTCCTCGGTGGTCCCGAGGAGGGGAGAACCGTGGAGAGATTGGCTTGGGTCCAGAAACGCCAATGGATGCATCGACTTGACAAGTGTGGCATGCTGTATCTTCAAGATCTCCAATGCATCGTGCACACGTTGTGCGGGGGATTTTTCCAGTGGCTCAGGCGCATCCGCATCATGTATCGACGAATGGTGGAGGCTATAGGTGCATTTGTTAGGAGCCTCAAAGTTAGAAGAAAGGAAGAAGACGTGCATCTTTTGAAAAGACCAAACTTATGTTTGTCTTTCTCCTTGTCGCCTTTGGGCTTGAGAGCCGCCTTGAGAGGAGGCGGGTCATGGTATAGAGCCCCGATGGCATTCTCCAACTCGGCCAGAGTCTGGGAACGGCTCATGAACTCGGGAAGAGACCGCTTGATACACCACTTACAGCTGACATTTCATCCAAGACGACGCCGGATTTATTAATGCCTTGTCGCGACAACCGTACGGTTGTAGAGCGACGTGACTCCGGACCTGGACCAATGAACCGCCTGCGTTCTATGAATGGCCTGAAACTACATCGTTCGGAGTTAGATTCACCTGAAGGCGGCCATCCAGTGGTCAAAATCGTCGGCGCTGAGACACCGGATGTGGAAAGTATTAGCATGCTCCCTCTGCGCCCCAGTGGATGAGGAGTCTATGTGGATGTCTTTGCGACCTGGTGCGGTCGAGATGGCAGAGTGGTGCAAAGAAACCTGGTCCCTGATCGGCTGTCCTACGTCGAAAGAATACGCTAGAACTCCGGTGCTGTAGAGGATAAAATATCGTCGGGCGAAGCCTGTTTGGGCGTGAACAAGGTTCCGAAAGAAGAGGGGTGCATGACGAACCCTGCATCTTCTTCCGCCGCTTCTTAAGCACATAACCGTGGTAGAGAATGTCGGATGAGGGAAAGGCAGGAGAGTCGACTGTGTTGGTCCAAGGCATAAGTTAAATAGTAAATATGTAATGATCGGACGGCGACGTCGCTTGCTGCTTGTCGTCGTCTCCGGCATTCTACTCGACATTATTATCTTTCGGATTATCAGTTTCCATGACTTGTGTGTGGCCCAACGGCGGTTATCGGGCAAAATCGCCATATTTAAGAGACTGATTATTTCGGCCCGAACTTCCTCTCTCTCTTACCTCCACCGACCACACCGCACACCATGGCTACGTACGTCCCTCATTCCTCGCCATCGCAGAAGCTCACCCCTCCACAGAGGAGACATTGGACTCATCGGTTTGGCCGTCATGGTTTGTCCCATCTAATCGACCGCGATCGCCGTGCTCACCGTTCCTTCAGGGCCAGAACCTCATCCTGAACATGAACGACAAGGGTTTCACCGTCGTTGCATACAACCGGACGACTTCCAAAGTCGACAACTTCCTTGCCAATGAGGCCAAAGGCAACGATCCAATTTCTCGATCAGTGGTTTTTGCTGACTTTCCGCCCAAGGAACCAAGATTCAGGGCGCTCACTCCATCGAGGAGCTCATCTCCAAGCTCAAGAAGCCCCGCAAAATCATTCTCCTCGTCAAGGCTGGCTCCGCCGTGGACGACTTCATCAGCCAACTCATCGCCGGTGGCCTGGAGCCGGGTGATATCGTCATCGACGGCGGTAACTCCCACTTCCCTGACTCCATCCGCCGCACCAAGGAGCTCGAGTCCAAGGGCTTTCTCTTTGTCGGCTCTGGCGTCTCCGGTGGCGAGGAAGGTGCTCGTCACGGTCCCTCCCTCATGCCCGGTGGTTCCACCGCTGCTTGGCCCGCAATCAAGCCCATCTTCCAAAAAACCGCCGCTCAGGCATACGGCGAGCCTTGCTGCGATTGGGTTGGCGAGACTGGATCTGGTCACTATGTCAAGATGGTTCACAACGGCAAGTCAACTCAGTAATCTCCCGGGCTCTTCGTGTAATCCCGGTCGGCTCAGGTATCGAATACGGTGACATGCAACTGATTGCCGAGGCCTACGATATTCTCAAGCGCGGGCTCGGTCTCTCGGAAGACGAGATCGCCGACATTTTCCTGAAGTGGAACAAGGGTGTCCTCGACTCTTTCCTCATCGACATCACCGCCAACATCCTCAAGTTCAAGGATGACGATGGTGAACCCGTTGTCACCAAGATCCTGGACAAAGCCGGTCAAAAGGGTACTGGCAAATGGACTGCCATTGCCGCCCTCGACGCTGGCACTGCTGGTATGTTTTGAGCCTCCTTCTTGTATGCCTTTCTCACCTTGAAATCACTTTTCCAGTCACGCTCATTGGTGAAGCCGTTTTTGCCCGTTGCCTGTCAGCGATCAAAGATGAGCGTGTCCGCGCAAGCAAGGAAATTGACGGCCCCAAGAAGGAGCCGTTCCGTGGCGACAAGCAGCTCTTCATCGATGATCTCGAGCAAGCCCTCTATGCCTCCAAGATCATCTCCTACACGCAGGGTTTCATGCTTATGCGGGAGACCGCCAAGGAGGCGAGTCCGTCGCGACCCGAGCGCTGTACTTGCATTGAACAAATCAACAGGTTGGGTGGAACCTCAACTACGCCGGCATTGCTAGCATGTGGCGTGGTGGCTGCATCATCAAGGCATGCTACCCAATTTTACAGTTTATGATGGTATTAATTACTTCGCTCAGAGCGTGTTCCTCAGCGATATCACCGCCGCCTACAACAAGACTCCGAACCTGGAGTCGCTCCTCTTTGATGACTTCTTCAACAAAGGTTGATCTGAGGCTTAATTGGCTGCGCACATGACTGATTCCTCTGCTCCAGCCATTCGCAACGCCCAGCCCGGGTGGCGGCGTGTCATTGCTCAGGCCGTGCTCTGGGGTATCCCGACACCGGCCTTCAGCACTGCTTTGGCGTTCTTCGATGGGTACAGGAGCGAGATCGTTCCCGCCAACCTCCTCCAGGCTCAGGTAACACCTGTGTTACGACCGTAAAGCTTTAGCATGTTGACTCGAAGCCAACAGCGTGACTACTTCGGTGCTCACACTTTCCGCGTTCTGCCCGGCAAGGAGAACGAGAAGTTCAAGGCTGGTGAGGACATTCGTAAGTTTTCTTCGCTGCCAGGCTTTTCCTTTTCCTGATCATCCGCCAGACGTCAACTGGACCGGTCGTGGTGGCAATGTCTCTGCTTCCACCTACAACACATAAGTTCAGTGCGGCAGGAAACGGTGGCCTCCCCTTCCTTAGATTCTGTAATGGCCATGTTAGAGAAAACAGCGAAATGAATGTACTACAGAAAAAGAAGAATTTGTTGTATAGGAACAAGTTGCAGACCGCAATCAAGTTTATAATAATTCACTTTCTGTTTCTGGCTTGATGTGCGGAATTTTTTGCTCCGCTCGCCGCATCGCGGACGACTCTGTGGCTCTTTCGCTCTCTGTGAACGTCTCAAGGTTGCGAACGGCGCTAGGGGTCAGTCTGTTTGCGCGTCGCGACCGAGAGTGCATCACACACGTCGCAGGACCTGACTCGCAGGCTACTCAGCGCGTATCGGTCGCCGGCTCTGGTGTTCTGGATCTGTTTGCCTCGGAGCTCCGGTTGCGCGGCACCCATCCCATCGTGCAACCCCATGTGAATGAGAATAATATTCTCTGTTGGAATGGCGAAGTCACTACATCTTTTGTTCTCGATATTCCCAGTCCCTGATTTCCGTGTCATCCAAGATTTTTGAGGGTCTGGATGTTTGTCCCATTTTCCCGAGACCGCTGGCATATGCCGGTGTTGAACAAGTGTAGATTGCGAGTGAAGAAAACGATGGCGTCAAGCTGTCGCGTGCGCTGCTGGCCGTCGAAACTGTCGAGCAATGTGCCCAGCTATTTGGAACGATAGAGGGGCCGTACGCGTTCGTGTATTATCAGGCAGGAAGTTCGTTTGGTTGACAAGATTACTATTGACATTGCCCAGGCCACCTCTCGCCGCTTATTCTTCGCCAGAGATCCTCTTGGGCGACGCTCACTTTTGCTACACAAACCCAGCGCGAGGGACCCATATTTTCTAATGGCTTCAGTTTCAATTGGGTCAGATCCAACTTGCGCATTCGAAGAATTGCCGACCGACTACATATATTGCCTCGAATTGGGCAATTTTTTCGACAACGAAGACGTATGGTTTCATTCCGGGAAGTTCCACCTGCCGACGTTATTCCTTTTATCAGCTTGCGAGTGCTTTCGAGTCGTGCCTGACTAAGTTTCCACGAAGTTTCACGGACGGCGCCCTCTACGTGAGACTCCATGCTTATTACCTCCCTTTATCTTGCTTTTCACACCGGGCCCGAAGAGTCAACCATGTCGGCTCAATGCGACAATACCTCCCGATGATTGGCCTCTTATCACTGATCTCGAGACTCCCGATTATCTGGCGCAAGCAGTCGAGGATTTGATCACTCGCTTGGACCGAAGCGTGGAGCTCCGGGTGCGCGACATACCCCGGTCAGTGAGGGCCTATCACCGCGTGCTTTTTTACCAATAGTGGCAGACCCTGTCCCGGTGCGGCGAGACTTGCAGTTCTCTTCAGCGGCGGTGGGTATAACCAAATCAATTCTTTTGCTATACTGAAAAAGACAACAGGTATCGATTCCACCGTTCTCGCCTATCTCGCCCACAAGTAAACGTTTCACTGGTTTGCACTGCTTGATTGCTGATTTTCGGAAAGATATATACCATCCGATGAGCCCATTGACCTGCTAAATGTGGCATTCGAAAATCCGTGGAAGCTGAATCAGGGCAGCTCCAAAGCTCAGCGGAAACCTATGAAAGCAGCACCCAATCGGCCTCCGCCTTACATGGTTCCGGACAGAGTTACCGGCCTGCAAGAAGTGGAAGAATTGCGCAGGCTATGCCCCCGTGTCTGGAACTTCGTATGTTTTCTAGATCCGTCTTTTTCCGAATGCTGAATCTTGGCCCATGTAGGTGGAGGTCAATGTCCCATATGAGGTCCTTCCATCGTGCTATCGCTGCAGTCACATTCTGACCTGCTGTACATCAGGAGTCGCAGGCGTCTCGTCCTCTCGTCGAATCGTTGATGTTTCCAAGCCAAACTGTCATGGATCTGGTGTGTACATCTTCGAACTCTGATTCTGACTCTTATTGCGCAGAGTTTGGCCAGTGCTTTGTATTTTGCCTCTCAAGGGCGTGGTGTACTTCGAGATTCAAATTCAGAACCGGTCGCATATACCTCACCCGCCCGAGTGTTGTTGAACGGCCTCGGGTCTGACGAGCTCCTTGGCGGGTATGGCAGACACCGCTCGGCCTACAACACGGGTGGATGGAAAGCCGTGACAGACGAGGTAATTCATCCCTTGCTGTCACTTTCACCACCGGACCTGCTTCGCAGCTGCAACTTGAATTGGATCGAATTCCGTCGCGCAACCTGGGGCGAGATGACCGTGTCATTTCCTCCCACGGGAAAGAGACGCGACATCCGTTTCTTTCCCTAACCCTTGTCGCATTCCTCGCACGTCTCCCAGTCCATTTCAAAATGGATCCCCGCGTGCAGGTCGGCGTAGGTGATAAAACATTACTGAGATTGGCGGCAAGGAAGATGGGATTGGTTGAAGCTAGCAGTAGAAAGAAAAGGTCAGAGAACCAAAAGAGATTTATTGCTGATTTACTGACTGGGAAACCGTCCAGAGCTATGCAGTTCGGTAGTCACGCGGCTAGAATGGAAGGAGAGAAACGAGGGGATGTATCTATATAGACCCGGTGCACATTGTCTAAAACGAACTGGGGATTTATCTTAGCAATGCGCACACCTCCCATTTTTCTAGAACTTGATGTAACGCCAGTATGTGTTCAGTGGATACTGTGGAATCCTATTTTCGGTATTTCTGTGGCAGTGACGCGTTATTGTGATGTGTTGTGAACAAGCGTGAGTCTGCCGGCCGCGTCTACCGTCATGGCCGCCGTACCCAACTCGTTGCTCAGAATTATAGGTGCGCAACAGCTGTGTTCGATGTTTCCGCTTGAAACGACATATTTATAGTTCCACTCGGTGTCGCCGCCTTTGCTGTGCGGTCAAGTATCTACGATGTCCCTGGAGGCTACCGTGCTGTTATGTTCGATCGTTTCTCTGGAGTGAAAGACGAAGTCAGTGCAGCTTGTTCAACAAGAAGGGACAAAGCGAACATTTTTCCAAATTACAGGCCTCGAACGAGGGCACCCACTTCCTGATTCCCTGTTGCAAAGAGCGATTCTATACGACTGTCGCATCAAACCTCGGGTCAGTGAAGATGCGTCTGCCTGTTACCTTTGCTTTACAAAAACTATGCAGAATATTTCCACGACTACTGGGTCGAAAGACTTGCAAATGGTTTCCATCACACTGCGAGTTCTGTCGCGGCCAGATGTTGCGCATCTTTCCAAAATTTATCAGAGCCTTGGCATGGATTACGACGAACGTGTCTTACCCTCCATCGGGAATGAGGTGTTGAAGAGTATTGTTGCTCAGTTCGATGCAGCGGAACTCATCACACAGCGTGAACTAGTGCGTGTTTCCTTTCTATGAGGAGCTTGTCGAGAGAGTAACGCATGTTCCTAGGTGTCCGCCCGGATACGAGCTGACCTGCTTCAACGCGCGGGCGAGTTCAATATAAAACTGGAGGATGTCTCCATTACCCACCTCACATTCGGAAAGGTGTGGACTAAATTAACGTGAGATCCTGATTTCGCGCTTACACGACACAGGAATTCACTCAAGCTGTGGAAGCAAAACAAATTGCACAGCAAGGTCTGTCCTGCTTCTTGAGACACATATATTGGCTTTAATTTCGGACATCCAGATGCGGAGCGTGCCAAGTTCGTCGTCGAAAAGGTGAACACCATCTCATCACTATCTTCAACTGCTAACCTGATCGATGTGCAATACTAGGCTGAACAAGAACGACAAGCGGCGGTTATTAGGGCAGAAGGTGAAGCAGAAGCGGCTGCCACCATCTCCAAGGCTCTGGAAAGGGCGGGGAGGCGTTTGTTGCCTTTAGGAAAATCGAAGCCAGCAAGGCGATTGTACAATCATTGGCAGGAAACCCAATGTGACGTACGTTCCATCTGGCGGAGGCAATGTACTACTGCAAGTACCTACGAAAAGTAATGCATTTCGTGTGTTTTGAGCGGGGGTCTCTCCTGTACCGCATCTAATTCGTGTCGGATTATTGAGCTCGGAATCTGCAGAATACAGCCTTCCTATACGCAGATAGGTCCCAGAAAGCAGCTTTCCCATTGGGCGCGAACCGAGGATGCAATGAAGCTGCCGAGTTCGCCATCAAGAATAGGTGTGGCACAGCCACTGTGAGGTCGTTAGTCACGGCAGCATAGCTTGCTTTTCGACACCAGGTCAATCTCGGTTTCGTCTCTGTAGTCTCTCTCCTCTCTCTCCTCTCTCGTTCCTCCTTCTCTCTCCCTCTCTTGGGCTCTCCCACTCGATCTCTGTTATTAGTGCGTCTCTCTGCCGGTACCAACTCCTGGCTCAACCTGTCGTCACAGATCATCTCATTTTCCTTCCTCTTTTCAACCAATCATGAATATGATGAGTCCAACCGACGCCGCGGTATGTCCTTCCTTTCTCTTTACGCTAATTTGAACTCACCTTGCCTCTGTCCCTGTCTTCTTGGTGTTTTTTTATTGTCGTTCCTCGATGCCGTAAATACAGAGGCGGGCTCACCTCTACGTTGGAAACCTGAGCCCTCGCGTCACCGAGTACATGCTCACCGAAATCTTTGCTGTCGCCGGTCCCGTCCAGCATGTTAAAATCATCCCCGATCGCAACTACCAGCACGGAGGCCTCAACTACGGCTTCGTCGAGTATATGGATATGCGTGCTGCGGAGACTGCGCTCCAGACTCTGAACGGCCGCAAAATCTTCGACACTGAAATCCGTGTCAACTGGGCGTACCAGGGCCAGCAGAATAAGGAGGACACCACGGGGCACTACCATGTCTTCGTTGGTGATCTCAGCCCCGAAGTTAACGACGAGGTGCTCGCCAAGGCCTTCAGCGCTTTCGGCACCATGTCCGATGCGCGCGTCATGTGGGACATGAACTCTGGCAAATCTCGTGGCTACGGCTTCCTCGCATTCAGAGACAAGACCGATGCGGAGCAGGCTATTGCGACCATGAACGGAGAATGGCTGGGTTCTCGCGCTATTCGCGTGAACTGGGCCAACCAGAAGACTCAGGGCGCTCCGGCCCCAGGTGGTGGCAATATGCCTCCCATGACCTCTCCTCGCCCGCTGGCGGTGCAGCGCCCCCTCCCAGCATGGGTACCGCTCCCGCTCGATCAACTTCCAGGGAGGCCCCTCTCGTATGAGGCCGTCGTTCAGCAAACTCCCGCGTACAATTCGACTGTGTATGTTGGAAACTTGGTGCCGTATTGCACGCAGGCCGATTTAATCCCGTTGTTCCAATCCATCGGCTACCTCTCCGAGATCCGCATGCAAGCTGACCGTGGATTCGCTTTTGTGAAACTCGACACGCACGAGCACGCAGCAATGGCGATTGTGCAGTTGCAAGGCCAGAACGTTCACGGCAGACCGATCAAGTGTAGCTGGGGCAAGGACAGAGCGGACGGCACCAGCACACAGCAGCCTTTGAGCCCGACCCCGGCAGCCACCCCGTACGGAAATCTGGTATGGAGTACTACCCTACCTTCTTCAATCTCTGACGAACTCGTTTCAGCCCATGTACGGAATGCCCCAAGCTGCTTCTTATGGTCAGTATGGTTTCGGAGCGTACCCCGGATTTGCCAACCAGACTGCTACACCCGGTGCTCCTGGATCGCCGGTATGCCTCAGCCAGCGACTGCCGGTGGAGCAGGTCTCGGAATGGCCGCCGGCGTTGGGCAGTCCGCCGCTGATGCTAACGCCCTTGCTGCTGCGGACAAGCCGGTCAGGCGCAGTGGGTGGGCCGATCCCAACTCGTACTATTCTAACTATTGGGGTGGTATGTGTTCACGCACTCGTCGGCATTGCTTTCTCTGATCTTTGGCACAGGTTATTATGGCCAGCAAGCTGGTCAAGGAGGTGCCAACGCGCAGATGCCCGGTGCTCCTTAAATGTACTGATAGATAGTGAAATATTCCACATCGAAGGCTTTTTTCTTTTCTTGTCCCGTCGTCTCTCCATCACCACCCTTTAGCCAACTGTAGCTCGAACCTTCAGCTTTCTCTCACTCGTCACCAACGTTTCTTGAGCTATACCTGTTTCCCTCCAATCGTCCCTCTTAAAAACTCCTTCCCTCTCTTCTCTACCTACCCCATATGTATCTCGAGGTCTCCCACACCATCGTTCAAGTCCTTTGATAAATCATATTTTGCCGTTTGAACTTGCACATCTGCATTATTGAGTATGGAGCGTGAACAAAGGTATTCTAGATGTGAATATGTATATACAACAAGCTAACCTTCCTTCAGGAGATGCAAGGGATATAAATGTGAATACAGGGTATCAAGTTGCCTCGTCGATGATCAACCATTCGGCGTCAGATCCACGGCCTTCTCCGGTGGAGATGGTGTCCCATCCTTCTTCTGAGGGGGCACCTCCTCCTCCGTCGCGTCCTCGTTTCCCGACACGGAGGACTGCGAGGCCGAGTCAGCGCCATTTCTGTCATTGGCAGAACCATCTCGCCAGGTGAGGACGGTCTGATGGCGCGAGCGCATGTTCTCGTAGAACTCGTTGGCCTCGTTCATCTTGTTCGCCTCGGCCTGCTTTGCGTCTAGCCAGCGCTGAAGGAGCTTGGCGTTGTCTTTTGTGAGGATTTGATTCCGGTCCTCGATCTGGCCGAGCTCGAGCTGAAGGGTGCTGATCTCGTCGTGGAGAATCTATGCACACGGAATATTGGCGTGATAGAGGATCTAGAAAGAGAGAGGAATGCGCACCTGCACTGTTCGGTCCTTCTCAGCCATAAGTTCGTTGTGCTGATCGACCTTGCGTCGGAGAATCGCGATCTCGTCCCGTGTTGTCCTTAGAATCTCCGAGTCGATCCGCGCCAGCTCCTCCTTTTCTCGGAGGGTCTCGTTCATGGAGAGCAGACGCTGGGCATTCTGCCCTTGAGTTTTATACACGGTCGCCAATTCGTCGCGCAGAACGGAGATTTGGGACTCGAGGGACGCCATGTACGCGGCGCGGACGGGATTGCTGCGTGTAATGAGCACGCGGTGATCGTGGTGCAACGAGGCTCACTCTTCGGTCGCGCTCGGAGCAGCGCCGGGTGTCGGTGGACTGCTGGGAGCACCTGGACGAACCGAGCCGACAGCGCGCAAGAGAGAAGCATTCCGTTCCTTCAAGAGCTTTGTCTGCTGTGCCAACTTGCGGTCTGGGTTGAATTTAGAGGGAATATTGAGGGATGATTTTAAGGCCAAGGCATACACTGCTCGATAATGGGAGAAAAAGCAGACTCGCGAGCATTGCGTTCTACGAGGCGGAGCCTTAAAAGCTCTTGCCAGGCGGGCTCAGCCATGGCGTGTCGAGGCGGAGAGGCCGGCTTTCTTTATTTGGCTAGCACTTATCTCTGACTTGGCTGCATACTATTACTATGGGTCGTGTACTGCTCAAGGTCATCATCCTCGGCGACAGCGGGTGCGTCCTCGCCGTTCCTTCTATCTCCTGCCTCCGAAGCCGCCCGCAGCGTCGGCAAGACCTCCCTCATGAATCAGTATGTGAACAAGCGGTTCAGCAACCAGTACAAGGCCACCATCGGTGCAGATTTGTCGGTCGTCCAATCTCTCCAGCGCCTGTCTTTTGCTCACTCGGCCACCTAGCTTGACAAAGGAAGTCATGGTTGACGACCGGCTGGTCACTATGCAGGTCCGTACTCTGCAGTTGTCTTTGTTCCACATTCAATGTGTTCCAAGCTATGGGACACTGCCGGCCAAGAGCGCTTCCAGTCCCTCGGTGTCGCATTCTACCGCGGTGCCGACTGCTGCGTGTTGGTGTATGATGTCAACAGCGCCAAGTCCTTTGAAACGCTGGACAGCTGGCGGGACGAGTTCCTCATCCAGGCTAGCCCGCATGACCCGGAGAACTTCCCCTTTGTTGTACTGGGAAACAAGATCGACGTGGAAGAGAACAAGCGCCAAGTGCGCTCTTTGCACTCTCCTGTCTGCTTTGACACTGACGGAGTGAAATCCAGGTGACGCAGAAGCGCGCAATGACATGGTGCCAGTCCAAGGGTAACATCCCCTACTTTGAGACGTCTGCGAAGGAGGCCATCAACGTGGAACAAGCGTTCCAAACGGTAGCCAAGAATGCGCTGCAACAGGAGCAGGAGAATCGCTGTCAGAGGTCCCCATCGTCAACTTGAATCCTTCTGACCGACCCTCTAACAGGTATGTCGACTACCCGGATCCCATCCAGCTAGACTCTGAGAGCTCGCAAAGCTACGGACCTTGCAACTGCTGAGGAGAGGAATTGCATTGCTCTATACCTATTAGTTTAGCTTGCTTCTTGTATTCAATTCTTAATCGCCGACTCGGTATTTGTTGTTCACGTTGATCACAAACTGTTTTCTCCTGGTCGACATTTATGATTTTCGACCCTTCCACGAGCGTCCATCTCAAACCCTGGCTCGTCAGGACCCTTGAACCCATGTACAGCTTCTCCTGCTTTGCGCACACACCTACTCACTTTGCACCACACAGATGCGATGCCGAACCCGGAGCTCTCGCAGACTACGTCCTCGCTCTTTTGAAGCATAATGTCCCCGAGGCCGAGATGCGCCAGGAACTGGCCGCTCAGCTGGACGAGTTCCTTGAAAAAGGTATGGCACTCTCATGAAAATACTCTGAATCGCTACTGAGCATCTAAGCAGAATGCACACCGTTCATTGATACGCTATTCACCGTCCTCCGCACCAAGTCGTACCTCCCCTACGGCGCGGCGCCCTCTGCGTCCTCCTCCACTGGCATCCCGATTCCCTTGGACGATCCGACTACGTCTGACTCACCCAGCCGGACGCGGAAGCGGAGTTTCGACAGCGACGACAGGGACGGACGGCCTCCAGCAAAAGGGCCTCGGCTGAGCAGCGAGGGTCAATTTTCGCGGTATTCAGACGGGGGCCAGTCGACCGGTGCTTGGGGGGCGCGGCCAGAGCGATATCCGCCTAACGGGTATCCGCCGAATATGATGGGCATGAATGGGCAGATGAATGGCCGACGAGGGCCGCAACCGTATATGCCGCCCGAGCAAAAGCGGGGATATGTCGGGACTACTATAGTGCGCGATCTGCTCTTCTTCCAATTTCGCCACTAAAAGTTTTACTCAGATAATGGGTATTGCTCTCGTGGCGCATACTGTAAGTTCAGCCACGGAGACGATGCGGTCGTACCCAGCCAACTATATGGTAACATGAACGCCGGTGGCATGCCATTCATGCCCATGTTCCCGGGTGCGCTCGGAATGAACGGCGCCGGCCCTGCATACGACCCCCACGAAGCGCGCATGGACATGCGGCCATCGACGAATGGCGCCGTCCGCCCCCAACCGCGCGCACCGCTCATACATCGGGCGCAGCAAGAAGGCGGGAGCGTGATGCATCGTTCCGGCGAGCTGCCTGTCATTCAGGACTTGACGCCGCCTGTGCAGAATGGGTCAGGACCGGGTTCCCCAGCGGTAGGAGGAGACCCGCAGGTTCATCTCCAATCACCACACGCGCAAATGAATGTGCTCCCTCCGAACGGGTATAACGGCTTCGGGCCAGGAAGGGGCGGGCCCATGAACGGCGGGATGCCGCAAATGGACGTCGACATGCCGAATCCGATGGAAATGGGCGGGATGGGCGCGCCTCACATGCCTCATCACCATCCCGGCGGTGGTGGCGGTTTCCGCGGCGGCCGCGGCGGTGGGGGACCGCGTGGGAAGGGCGTCTTCAGCGGCGAAGTGCACAAATTCAACCCGGAACGCAAAAACGACAAGACGCTGGTGGTGGAGAAAATCCCGGAGGACAAGCTGAGTCTGGAGGCTGTCAACGGCTGGTTCAAGCGCTTCGGGACGGTCACGAACGTCGCCATCGACAGCTCGAGCGCGAAGGCGTTGGTCAGCTTCTCGAACCACGACGAGGCGCATGCGGCGTGGAAATCGGAGGACGCGGTGTTCAATAATCGGTTTGTCAAACTGTTCTGGCACCGTCCGTTGGAGGGCCATGGGCAAGCCGGCGCGCGGATGCTCGCTGCGTCAGCGCCCATCGTGGCTGATATCGCTGCCAAGTCGGATTCGGGGCCTTCAGGCCCGTCAGCTGTTCCTGCGGCGTCGACGCCCGCGCGGCCTGTCGCTACCAAGCCCACGCGCAAGACGATGACATCGACGGCCTCTGCGTTGGCTGCTAAACAGCAGCTGCTCGAGAAGCAGATCGCAGAGCAGAAAGCGCTCATGGAGTCGTTGTCCACGGCGTCTTCCGAGGAGAAAAAAGAGATCATGGCGCGGCTGCGGAAGTTGGGCGAGGAGATGAAGGCGGCGCCCGCCACGCCCGCGACGGCGGCGGCGGTCAAGGCTCAGGACCCCGAGAAGAAGGAGCGGGAGAGGCTAGATAAGGAACTGGAGCTGCATAGTGCTACAGCCCAGGGGGAGGAGCAGCAGAGCACGGAAGATTTGAGAGCAACCTTGGAGCGCCTGAAAGCAGAGGTATGAGTCAAATTCTTACAATCTCTTGAACATCTGACTAACGATTGAAATAGGCTGCGAGCCTCGGTCTGTCAGATTCTTCTGCAGAGACATCGCGGGGTGGATCGTATCGTCCGTACCGCGGTCGCGGCCGAGGGGCGCGAAGCTACTACCGCGGAGCTGGGCCAAGCCGTGGCGGGCCCCCGCGCGCCAGCATGAAGCTCGACAATCGGCCAAAGAGACTTGTGGTCAAGGGCGCCAAGGAGGGCAGTACGCAGGCCGTCCGGGACTGGTACGAGACCACGGGTCAGGTGGAGTCTGTTTCCGCTGCTGAAAGCGGGGACATAGTCGTTACGTTCCGGACAAGGAGCGCTGCGGAGCAGGTACGTTGGCGGAGGTGCAGTTTCTTGTACGAATACTAAATAGGTGTTTGACAGGGCCTGGCTAAAGGCAGCAACATTGCGCAAGTTGGATCAGTGCAAGTGTCGTGGGACACCAGCTCGACGACGTCCGCAGCAGCTCCCAAACCCTCGGCCAAAGGTACTGACGACACGAACAGCGCGCAGCCTCCCGGGTCGCCATCCCTGGACGCGGCCCCGCACTCACCGGGTCCGTCGGTGCAGGAGGAAGAGGTCGCCAGTGGGTGGGGCGACGGGGACGAGGATGGGATGGGCATGGTCTGATCCAGCCCAAATGTACATTTTTCCGACGACGTCGACATCTTTTGGGTGCCCACTCTAACTATGCACCACCGTGTCCGTGTCTTTTATCCTTTGTATTGAAATCACTTGTTGGGCGGTGTCCCAGAACCCCCGCATTTCCAAGTGTTGAATCGTTCCGATTAAAAAAGTCATAATTAGTCATAAGTACACCTACTTCGCCAGCAACTCGGGAAACAGAGTCCCAACGATACAATCCAGCAACAACACCACCAGATGTACATTACACTCGCGGTTCGTCAACGGGTCGAGCGCGGCTGCAAGCGTTTCGCTCTGGTCAGATCCCAAAACTAGCGGCAGGATATGCGTCTCGACTGCGAACGGAACGTCAGGAATCTTCGTGGTCGGACAAAAAGGACTAGGTTCACCCCATGGCGATTTTCCGCGATACGCGAGGATACGCGCGCGCATCTGGGCCTGCTCTTCGGGGGTCGGATCCGGCGGTGTAGGAGCTGGGTAGCCATTCGGGAACAAGGTGCGCTTTGCGGCGAGTGTGATTGTTAGGAGCAGCTTGGGGGAGAGTGCTTGCGCGAGTAGGTATGGGAGGAGGCTGCAAAAGGTATTCAGGTGAAAAGGCAGTTGCATGGAGGGGAGGGCAAACGACTGACCGGTCTAGAAAAGGCGAGAAGAGGAGCAGAAGAGAAAGGGTGTGCGTGATGGAGGAGGCAGCCATGCGAGCGGAGGTGGTGAATATCTCGGAGACGAGGGCCAGGGCGGGGAGGGCGTGATTAGAGAGGGGAGGAGTCATCGGTGCGACAGGGGGCTCCTGAGTTGCAGACGCAGCCCATGAGGAGATGGAAGAAGAAGCGGAGATGGAGGGCGAGGCTGGTGACAGTGGGATGGGTACGGAGGTGGGAGATCGAGGATGAGGGACGGGAACGAAGGATGCACGGGTGGGCTGTGGCCGCGGCGGGGTCTGGTTCACGCGCTTGATCGTCGTGACCGCCTGCCGATAGGCTTGTACCATGGCAAGACCAACACCAGATAAAGCTTGAATAGCAGAGAGCGCGACTACGATGAGGGTATGGTAGGAGAAGGGCGATGCCGGAGGGGAAGGCGGTCGGGGCTGCATTTTTTGAGACGAACGTTAAGAGATTTTAGATCGAGGAAGAATCGGGCTGACTTTGGTGAGTAGAACTTCCTGCTGGCCGAGAGAATCGAGAATGATCTTTTGGATAAACCACGGTTGTGTTATCTTGGGGATGACATCTTGGAGCAGGATCTTGACCACAATTTCACGAATCACAAAACGCTCGGGTTCAGGTCCGTAGTCTTCTGGGGGAAGACACGATTTGAGAATATGGTCTATTAATTGACGCATGTACTCTGGGTCAATAGCGCCGTCCGCGGAGACCGCCATGTGCGGCTGTGAGTTGTGAAATAGCACGGGAATGGTCAGGGCGCCACCACCGGCGTAAGATGTGGAGACCTTTGCGGCGGCGTTGCGGTAGTCGCGATAGTGTTGGGTAACTATTGTGGGGACAGCATGGAAGACTAGGGGGACGAGATCTGCTTCGAAAACGCGTGTTTCGAGCGCGCGCACGACATGAGTCAGTATTCGCGTTATCTCTGGGAGAAATTCCTTGTCGTAGCGGGAGATCTTTGTCCACCAGGGGTTGACGAAGGCGCGCAAAGCAAGCGCGATAAAGTCATATAGTTCTGCGGTGAGTTCTGGCGGGGTTGCAGAGGCGGCGAAGAGCGGGGGAGGTCTTTAGAAGGCCAGGTGGGAAACAAGAGTCGCTTGGAGAGCGAGGCCTTGTGGACGTTGGCGCTCCTGTTGGAGGTGATGGACGCCATACAAATATTAGGATACATTTACGTAATCAATAATTAAAATATTAGCCGTGCTTCAAGTTGTCTCCGCCCGTCGTCGTTGTCGTCCACGGCGCCCGCCGCTTTCTAACTTATGGCTCTGCCGCACACCACCCTCATTATAATTATTGCCGTCGCGGCTGCCGTGGCGGTCTCCTTCTTGTCCCTGTCTTTACCGTCTTCTCCGACTTCACAATGCG
>QVIE01002497.1:0-18624 GCA_013387415.1 Panellus pusillus | reverse complement strand
GTAGTCTCTCTAGCTAAGATTAGACAGACTCTCGCGCTTAGTATGATGCCCACTGTCATAAAGCTTCGGCGTACAACCGGTACTGCTAGATAAATCAATGGACTCACACTGTTTACCGCTTTCCTTGCGGGAGCAAAACATTGACATCTTTCTCGCATTTCATCCATTCCCCTCTAATCACAGTCACTGACGATCGTTTGTTGCTGCCAGACTTGCCATGCCAGGCCCAGACGGGGTCAGTACTAGTTGCGGCCTTGATGTGAAACAGAACCGTATATTGACAGAGCTTTTGTAGATTCGAAGGTAAACTTGAACTAAAACAGGTACAAAACTGCTACTGGGATCATGGGCGCTGCCGCCGGTCCCAAAATTATGATCTGACTGTCATAAAGCTTCAGAGTACGAACGGTAGTAGTACCAGACAATCAATGGACTCACGCCGTTTACCGCTTTCCTTGCGGGAGCAAAACATGGACATCTTTTCTCGCAGTTCATCCATTCACCTCTAATCACTTCTTCATGATAAGAGGAGCGAGGCTCGAAGACAACTGGGAACTCAACGGTGCATTCGCAAGCTAGTAGCGGCAGAATTCAATTACCAGTGAGTGAAGCACTCGGACCTGAGGCTTACCTCGCCGCTGAACTGCGCGTCGCTGTGGCCATACTCGAAGGGCAGGCCCGTCCTCGGATCCGGCTGGTCCGACTTACGGATATTGAAAGCCCAGAGCATCATGGCGATGTTAATCCACAGCGAGCGCTCGGCAAGGGGACGCCCGGACACACTGCATATGTAGCTGGATGTGAGATTCTCTCTCATGGCCATGGGCACAACCAATCAATTTGGAGTTGAACGCACCCGCCTGCCAAAGCCGAATGCGCTTGTCTCGTAACCCGCTTTTAACTGGCAATTATCCTTGTCCAAGAAATGCTCGGGCAGGAATGTATCGTGGTCCTCGAATCGAGAGTCGTGTTCGATTGCCCTGCAGAATACGAAAATTGGACTGTCTCATTACAGGCGAAATAAGACTTGGAACTGACCATGTGACGGCGAAAACAACGCTACCTTGCGGATGAGATACTCCTTGCCATTGTATTCCACAATGTCGTCTTCTGTACATTGATGCGGGAGGCCGTACCGGGCTGTCCGACCGAAAGTCGTCAATTCCACCAGACAGAGAAACAGTGCTAGTGCGCAATAATCACCTGCAGGACGCCATCGATGTGTCTCTTGAGAACGTAGGAAATAAGTATCAGAGCAGCACAACAAAGAGGAGGTATGACACACCCCGCAAGACAGCCTCAATGTATGGGAGGTACGGACGGTCCTTGAAAGTTGGGAGAGACGATCGCGACCAACGACGGCGTCGATTTCGGCTTGCGCACGGGGAATCCATTGCGGGAAAAGCAAGCACGCAAGAACGAAGGTCTTCACCGACGACGCTATCTGGATGTCCCGTCAACACGGAGACCACCGACTGAATAAAACGCACCGCCTCGATAGCGGCCTATGTATGTATGAACGACGTCAGACAATGATTCCCTTTCACGGGATACTTCACTCACGTTGCTGAAGACGTTCAGCAGCTGACGCTGGTCCCCCTCGGTTTATCTTTGCTGGCAAACACCGCGGCCCAGCTGCAAATCCGTCATATCGGGGATGTCATTTCGGTGGATGATTGCGGAACGAGATACGTACGTGTTCATCTCAGAGGCTCTTCCCGAGATGGCGTCTGCGACTAGCTTTTCGTACAGGGCATCCTCGCGCTTGCGGAAAGCAGCTGCACGCGTTCGCCAAGGCATCGGCCAGGAATCATGTCAAGAAAGGGGAGGGTGTTTATAACACTCGCGAATGGGTGATCAGACTGACGAGCTCGGTCAGGGACTAGATATGGTCCAATATGGAATCAGTGCTGGAATCGCAAAGGGCGCGGACAATCATACTTTATCAATCTCCTTGAGTACAGGCTCTGCTCCAGTCGGACAGTGCAGACCAAAACGCAGAAGTCAGCACCATACTTGCTGATGTTCTACAAAGGCGAGTTGAGTTATTTGTAGACGGACAAATAACTTGAATATACCTGTCTATGTGGTGAACCAATTTCCCCGCGGTCGTCCAAGAGATGTCCCATGCAAATCAAGGCCTCAAATTGTTGGAGGAGTTCGGTTTCGCCCGCGCGGACGCCGGACATGATGCTAGCAGTCAGCTTCCGTCCGATGGAATGCGTCTTCCCCTCGCAGACGAATGCCCAGTACACCTGCGCCGGGTCATGGTAAAGCTGGGACAGCAATGAACATAAGATCAGCCTAAGGTAAATCCGAGAAAGTGTCGTACGTACATTGGAGGGTGGAACCAAACGTGCGGAGAATTTGGCAGCGCGTTTTTCAAGGATAACTTTGGCTAGATCCATGTTTCCAATCAGGATGACCGGCTGGTTCTCGTCAGCAGCAACGCATGTGCGGAGGACAGAGTGACTTGCGATGCCAGCGAAATTCAGAGACACAAACCCCCATACTTTTCGCATAATCCTCTGAAGTATGTCGCGAGATGCTCAAAGAAAAATTAGTGGACAAGAGAGGGCATTTGGTCAAGGCACAAACCTTTTGGGTACTTGCAGGATGTTTCCCAGGAGAGGTAATCCTCGAGGGCCGGGAGGTAGGCGATGGCCAGAGACACGACGAGTTCGATTGACCCATAGTACGGCCATAAGCACACTCGCGGCCAAAGCGAGGGTTTGCAAAGATGATAGATTTTCCATCGTATCGAGCCGTGAGATGAAAGTGGTCGGTAGATAGATTTCAGTCGGAGTGGATGGGAACATATAAGTACGTTTCTCCTACCTCCGTGATTACCTGGATACTTGCCTTTCGGATGTCGATTCATATCGTCGTCACATTCGTCGGACGTGAAAAGTTGAGCCATTGCGTCGAGAAGCCTACTAAGGTACACTGCTGGATGATAGCACGAATGCTTCTGCGTCCAATCGGCATCTCGAGTTGCGAGGAGAAGCACGACCGCCGAGGTTGGCGGGGCTGCCGCCGCTGAAATACTTGCGGTCCGAGTCATGCTGGATGTCGACGGGAGGTGTGAGGCGGCTCAGCGCCGGGTAGTCCGGCTCGGTACTGACGGAACAGCGGTGACTTTTGTTACTGTACGTTCATTGCGCGCGTCGTTCTACTTACTATCACGAGCGGAATGAAGGAAATTTGTACCGGATCGGTCCGGAATTTTCCATGATGCGCGGAGGCGGAGCGGATCATTCTGACCACCTCTTGCTTCCTCCGTCGATGCCGGACTTTCCCGCAGAGCTGGTGGACTCGGTCATCGATTTGGTGAACACCTGTCCGTCAAGTCTCGCCGCTTGCGCTCTCGTATGCCGCCAGTGGGTGCCACGGAGTCGATATCACCACTTCGCCTATGTACAGCTCGTCCAAACTCGAAGTGGCAGGGATACAGTCCGGCCGTTCCTCCATATCCTCGGGTCCCCGCTGGCAACTTTTGTCTCCAGTGTGCGAGAAGTATACATATTTCACCAATCATCGTACGGTTCGCCAGTGCTGTCTGCGGGCGATATCATCCGGTTGCTCTGTCGACACGGACTTGCGCCGACGTTTCTGCATCTTTCTTGCAGGCTCGACCAACTGGGCAGGGTGGGCTCTTTTCCGTCGCCCACACATCTTCGGTTGGAGCTAGGCACCGAAACGGGAACCTCTGCGTTCGAAGTGATAATGGATTTTATCCATGACTTCTCTGCGCTGGCTTCTCTCGCTCTGGGTGCCGATCAACTCCTGTTCAACACAGGAATGCAATGCCGAGCCTTGCCACGGGATCTGCGCGAAATGGAGGTTAGCCGCCCGCAGATTTTGAGGAACATCTTGCTACTCAAGTCCCCGCCAATTTTGCAACACCTTATTCTACGGTTCATCGATCAGCCGGGTTGGGAGGAAGTGGACAGGTATCTGAACGACGAACGCATCCGCAACGTACTTCGGTCTCTCACGCTGATCGACTGTAACGGTATCATCCCTCCTTATACCCACACCTTGTTTCCGTTAATGACAAATTGTATATTCTTTGTTTTTTTCCAGCGCTTCCCGTTCTCCAATCTCTCGCAACGCTCCGTCATCTGACCATCGGGAAGCCATTCCCTCTCATGCCAAGCCACTTGTACACCGCGCTCACTGCTCTTTCTGGAACCCCCTCCGCCAGGCAGCTCGAGACGATAACGCTCCGCGGCACCCGCGATCACCGGGGAGCGTACCCCGCGAGCATGAACGGTGTCGGGTGGCCGGACGTAGATGCTATCCTGGTCGACACAGACCTGTGGCCGCGGCTGCGTGCCGTGATTTTGCGTTGTGACCGCGAGAATGCCGAACATCCTATCGGACTCGTACGCAGAGACCTACCGCTGTCCGATTCGCGTGGAATTGTGGTTGTGCAATACCCCTAGCGTATTTTCTTACGCCAATCTTAGATCTAGAATGACAGATTTTAGACGACTTGTGCCGAAATTCCGGATATTGAGGCGCGAGATCGCATTCCAACAAAATGCATGTACGAGGGAACGACCACTACGACTGGCACGACCACTACGACTCGCTTACTTCGTCACTATTGAACCAACTATGAAGTTTACATCCTTCTCTTGTCCCAGATCAAGATCCGGCCGAAACACTAATGCGGCTGACCGAGCGAGCGCAAAGAGTACGACGCAGTAACCCACTTGCACTAAATATTGGTCCACACTCGACGTCAACTTCTTGAACTCAGCAGCCTGCGTACAATTCGCACCGACTTTGTCGCCCTTGGGCACGTTCATGCACAAGATTCCCGTGAAGTGCTGCATCAGTAGCAGGACAAGAACTGTTGACAGGTTGCTGCTTCCGGTACATAACGGCGTATTGCTGGAAACTATTTCTTAGTTTAATTTAGGTCATCGTCTGGGAGGGACGATCATTAGCGTGTCTGTACATACTGTAAGGCGCAGAGCGCTGATTCACCGACTGCGCGGACGGGGCCGTTAAGGGGTCTAGACAAAAGCATGATGAGATTCTGAAAATAAGGCGGGTGAGAGGAGACATGCCCAACGATCATCTTCGGATTAAAACATGAATTCTCTTGGCAACAGTTAAGAAAGGGCTCGTCAATGACTTCATTAGGGTTGGAGTTGTAGAGTTGGAACTAAAAACGATGCCTAACTGAAGGCTACGGATAAGTAGAGCCTCACACTCGCACGAGGGATCTCGACCGGACTGTCGCAGGCCAAGGGCGAATTTTCACTTTTGGCCCTTGTAGCACAATCAGCAAAGTATGGGGCATCCGCGGAATCCAGTGTTTCCTGGGTTCTTCGGTTAACATCCGTCATCAACGTCGGGACCTCGGTACACGGGTTGCATACAGAAGAGGATTCGGGAGGAAATGAATAGAATGGCTGTGGATAGAACGAGATCCTACAAGCCAAATTTTGGAAGTACTCACTGGAGTAGTATTATCAAAATGCCAATCGCAAATTGAGAATCTAGAAACGAGATAAGGAGTACATGTAAAAAACGTCGTGCGTAGACCGCCCGTCCTCGCGCGTAGCACAACTTAGCTCCCTCTCTCCTCGAGCGCCTCGAGTCTCGCGACCTGTCTGTCACCGAGTTAGCAATCGAGAGAGAACAAATAGAAGACCGGCGCACGCACCTATCCCGCATCGCCTCCTGCACCTCTGCAGCCTGGCCGTCTCATTCAATTGGAAACCGTAGATCCTAGGTCGATACCTCTCCGCCTTGAGCGCAACGCTCGCCGTGCTGATGCCTCCCCTGCCCGCTTTCGCCGCCGTTCATATCCGCAAGCTCCCGCGCCCAATCCCCATTCCCGCACCCGGGCCACGCCGACTGCGCTTGCCCTCTGCGCCCCCTGCGCCACTCGCACTCGCACCCGCCCGCACCCGACGTAGCACCGGCCCGTCCGCCGGCGCGCCCACCTTGGGCGGTATCAGGCTCGGATAGACGAGGACAAAAGATGCGGGAACGTCGTCCCGAAGTACGCCCCGTCGATGCTCCGTGGCGCGAGCTCTTGGGGGAGTAGAGGTCCTCGCAGCGGCCGCAGAAGAGCTTCACGGATTTTTCGTAGGGACGTCCATGAGGCCGATGGGGAGGAGGGATTGGGAGTGGCAAGGACGCGTGGGCAGCGGCCGAAGTCGCCGCGTTTGTATTTTTCCACCTGTGAGAGATGAAGGTGGTTGATGAGGGGGTGGGACGCGGAAAACGCACCATCTTTGCGAGCCCACGCGCTGTGACGATCCACCGGGCGTGTATCAGGCCGTACAGAAGCCTCGCCTGCACGTCAAGTGACCCACGAAGCTCGTCTGCACCTCATCGTCTGTTCCCCGTCAGCTTCGCAATATATTCCATAGATATAGCAGACGCACCGAGCTGGTCTGTGATGAGATCGAGCGCCTGCGCGTAGTTGGCCACCTCATTGTTAGGCCCGTGAGATTGAAGCGGTCGAGAATGAAGTCTTCGTCGACTTCACAAAAGTACTCATTCCCCTTTGACGATAGGAACCAGGATATATCCACTACCCGTCTGTTAGCGGCTCATCGATCGATGAGAGGCAAGGAAGGTTACGAGCTATATGTGGATTTGTTAGTGGAATGAAAGCGAAGGGGGACGAGAAAGGTACCTAGAATAGTCCGAGTCTGAGCCGGTGGATATGTCCTCCACTGGAAGACGGGGCATCAGCGTCAGCACCGGGAGAACCTTGCAAAAGAAAGGCGCCCACTCGTAGCAATCGCGATACAGGCAGGAATGTGACCGTGTGACTGTGACTCGAGGAACGGTCACGTTGCCACGCGTTTGGCGCGTGTTCCAGCAATCAATTTCCGCGCTGGAGGCTGTAGCATCATGCTGCAGGCCTCGTGTATCAAAATTCGGGGTGAAGCTGCGCGGAAACCACTCTTCTCGTTCCTGAAAACGAAAAACGAGAGGTGTTGAACACATCAACAGATCCTGAGAGGCTCCTGGCTAGAGTAAGTACGGGTAGTAGAACTCGGGCCAATGGATTACTCTGATATGACACCGATATTTGAGGGCTGATTACATACAAGAACAGCAAATCGATTTGAACGTTACTGAGATCTGTTCCTCTCGTTACGCGTCTCCAATCTCGGGCAAATTTAGCAAAGCCAAATCGATCAACTTTCCAATTCTGTCCTTCACATCGTGCAATTCGGGTACGTTGGGATTCGAATCCACCGCCTTTTGCGCAATTTCACGCAACGTGGTGTGCGCAGATGCCATACTTTTGAACCTGTATAAATTAAAAGGCGGGGCCGCATGTTTACCATTGGCCAGCGTTTGGGTGACCAGGTGGAGAGAGAGAGGTTTTAACACCGTGAGCATGATATTCATTATGTTGTTTGTGACGAGCTGTTGACGCAGAGGGCCATCATATCTCCATGCTGCTTGAGTGGTCAGCAGCAGGTACGAGTACACTGCGTCGACGAGGATCATAATCTGGTTTTACTGAGTTCTTGTTGTCAATCCGTCGACAATGAAGGGTGGACTCACAGAGTAGATGGCTGGCTGGTTTGCAAAATCCGGAGTCTTCGGGTCTTCGACGACGTCGTAGTATTCCAACCCCGAGGTCGAGAGACCACAGAACACTTCGTAGTGAGATTGGGTGGTGTGCTTCAAGTGCAGAGGCGCTGAAGCAAGATGAGGTGACAGTTACAGTGTTTTCGGTAATACTGTTTCGTACCAGCAGGAGTTCCTTCGCCTTGCTCGATGATAGTGGTCAACGCCGTTATTGCAGACTCGATCGAGTCAATAGCCTGCATGTCGTCGTCGTACCACGATCCGTCAGCAGTCTGGTATTGTCTTGCCACGGAACTAGACTGGAAGAGTTTTGAGCCCATCTCCTCGTATAGTTCCTTGATACCTATTCAGAGCCTCTACGTCAGATGGCTGAAACACACTTGGAAGATGAAAACTGGCCGTGCAAGATCTCATCATAGAATTCGCCTATACTGTGATACTCTGGCAACATCTGAGCCATCAGTACACGACGCGGGGGAGGCGACATGGGTTGCTCGATCTGTGTAAAGTGGTTCAGCCAAGCATCTGATGGACCCTACGAAAACTACTTTACCCTCTTGAACGTCTCGATGTTGTCTTGAGTAGCTGGCCGCAGACGCAAAAGAGTTTTATCGTAAAAGATGGGTACGGGTATACTGGAGTGAATTTCTCTCCGTAGACTTGAGGTTGGCCTCCGATGGCAGCTAGGCAATTTCCCGCCAAAGCCATGTGCAACATTTCTTGTTTGACGACGTCTGTACGCAGTCAAGCACCCCACTCATGATGTTTACCGGGCAGGAGATACTCACTTACGATCTTGTAAGTCGCCAAGGCATTATTTTTGATAGAATACGCCGCATAGAGGTAAATGGGAATGGTATGAAGCTCCAGAATCTATTACAGAAGATGTTAAACGACTTTGAGGTGAACGCCGATCACTCACGATGGCGGTTTGCAAATGCGTCTTGAGGTTTTCGAGGCCCGCGGTACCGCCCAACGAGCTGGTGGCCCTGTTGGTGCTTTGAAGATCGGCGCGTCTGGAATGCCAGTAATAGGAATGCCAGCCATAACAGCAAGAGGGATTGCTCTATCGGAGAATCGAACAGCATATGTACACCTGCCAGGGAAACCGAGTCTGTGACGGAACGTAGCAGTGCTCCATAGATAACTCAGGGGAGGAAGGCGTCAAGACGACAGCCAGCATGATACGCAAAAGTGCGAACAAGCACGACTCTTGCCGACTAAGTGGGTGTTGAGCGCGTGAAAGGATGTCTGAATTTGTTCTGAATAACAGCGGCAACGCTCTCGGAGAACTGGGAGCGCTGCAGCGATAGTTGTCCTATTTCGAAGTGAGCACATCTCGTAAAAATTGCGATCGCCGCCGGACAGTCTTCCACGATATTTATCTGCGCCGCTGCCAGAATTCCCCGTCGAACATGGAGTGCGAGTAGAAGTAGTGAAGCTTGTCGCCGTAATCGTCCCATATACCACTGTAAACTTCTCGAACCGGAGCTAGACCATCGCCGGATCCTGAACCTCGAGTTCTTTAGCTATAGCTTTCCCCACTGTAGTTCCGCACCGAAGCGCTGTGTAAATTCCTTGGGACGAAAGAGGGTCAAAAGCCATTGCGGCATCCCCGACGGCACACCAACGATCGAGTTCGCTTCCAAAGGGTGTAAGGCAAGACGTGCTCGCTGCCGTACAGCGAGGGTACCTTCCGTCTACCACTATGTGATAGCTTCCCGCCTCGAGGATGGGGGAAATATGTCCGGTTTCATGGTGAAGAATGTCGAGGAACCCTTGCATCTTCCGCGCTGACTTGGCAGCGGGATCACAATCGTCGTATGGAATACAACGACGCGTTGCTGGTGAGCCAATTGGCTTGTATACCACCAGCCACTTTCAGTCGCTTCTACGAACGTCCGCCGGTCTGAGTCCTCTTCAGAAGATGAGAATAACACGTAAAAAGCAAGAAGTCTGTCAAGCTTCAAGGTCTTCGCTCCAAGCTATTCGACGGCGAGTAAGTGAACCTGAGACGAACGTGAACAATCAGGGGTACCTTCTGACCCACGGACGCTTTTCTGCCGGTGGCGTCTATGATCCAAAGAGATTTGTATTCCTGTGGATGAGCATCCTTTCCATGCTCGGCGGAGACAACTTGGATGACCCAATGAGGTTCATCTCGACGAACGCCAACGAATTTGCACTTCAAAAGTCGGCTGGAGGTACCACTCTGTGATTCGAGCTCTCGGACGGAGTCCCGAAACGACTCGTCGAATGCAGCACGATCAATATGTAGTCCTTCTCCTAGAGGATGGGTGATAGCGAAGTTCTCTTGAATTTCGGGGGATGACCACATGGAGGCAGTTCCAGTGCAGGTGATGTGGACTTCTCGTGCGATGTGGGCGCTAAGTGTAGTTGAGACAGAGTTGAACAGGGAGTGTATTATTCCCTTGCCCTCCGGTGGTAAGGATTCGCCGATCTGCGAAGAATTGAAGCAAGCAACAAGCGCAGGCGATAACGACACCGGCCTTGAATTCATTGCTATCTGCGTCATCGACCACCAGGAAGGACGCGTCGCGATTTCGCGATGCAAGAGAAAGTGCTGTTGAACATCCAGCGACTCCGCCTCCTACAATGATAACTGGCACCCAACTCGCTTCAGCGGCGGAGGATGGACTATGAGGGACTATGCAGGTGGTCTCTTACCGTCAAAATACGTGCCGCCGTCCATGATCTTGCGTCGAGTATGCTCAAGAAGTGTTTATGCCGCGTGTGGTCTGGACCTTTTTGAATCTCGTGCTCACTGCTCAAGAGTGCTCAAGAATAAGACAGGCCCCTAGCAAGTTCGGTGCAGGGGCCGACGGATGACAACTTGGCAGTCATCGACTAGTCATCTGACTCCGAGTCACGGCCGTACTATTTGACGGCTTACGCAATACCGTGAGCTTTCCACTTGCACCATCATGCCAGGACTGGGATTTGGAAGTCAGGAAGCTTCGTGTCACTTCCCCGAGCTAACTGCACTCATTCTCAGCGGGCCTTATCTTGTTCATTTTTGCTGTGACCCCTGTTTTATTTCGAGGACTCGGATGTCAGGACAAATGTTGACGCACGACTCTGATTTCTTCTTCTGGCCCCTGCCACTGACCCCAGCTTCCTTGCCGATTATAGTGTTGGATTTGGGCTGTCATCCTTGGTTGTTACGACAGCTTACAGAGCCCATAAATGCGCTCATCGGCATGTCTTGTCCGTTCCCATCGCCACGAATTGGAACACCATGGCGTTCAAGCCCGAGGACATCAGCTACGTCGACATATTCCCTCCCATCAATGTCGCTCGCGTTGGAAACAGCGATCAGTGGTATCTTGGACCCGAAATTCCCGACGTGGAACCTATCCCTGCAGACGGCTTCAAGGACGCTGACCATAAGATCAAAAAACTTGTCCGTGTCCTTCCGAACATCTCCTTTGAGAAACCCACCTTTTCCAAGGCCGCTCGCTTTCGCGTTTACGCATACGATACTGCAGGGTCTGTTCTCGGAGAAGTAACCGCAGAGAACGGATACAGCCTTAAGTGGACTGGTGAATTCCTCCCTTATTGAGATGTGGGCAATGCGGCTCATAATTGCAGTTCACGTTAAGAACAAGAAGATGGCGTGGGTTTGCTTTCGTGGTCGCTATCAAGAGGAAAACTGGATCCTGAGGAACCCTGATTGTCAACCCTGGGCGAGTGGACTCTGTTCATGTGTGGAGTTACTAGAATTGATACGCCCCTAAGCCTGACGACGACAGAAATTACGAATTCACCGATACGCGTACACAGCTGATTATCGACTCCGGTGTTCAGTCCATTGAGGGTACAGACGCTCGACCCGTCCACCTCGAAGGAAAATACAGGGACGTGACTGTGGGCTTGGGAGACCTTCGCACGGATACGAAGGGACGCCTTATCTTCACTGCCAGTGATGGTCTTTCATGGGACATACGATACCCCAAGGACAAAACGCCGGACACCCCAGGACGTTCGATAACGATTTTTGGGTACGACCTCCTGCAGACGAAGTTCAGAGCTGAAATCATTTCATCTGTGCAGGTCGATGCTATGTGCGATGGTACCGTCAAAGTTCAGGTCAGTTCCCATACTTCTCTTGGGTATGTGTCTCAAGCGATGTGCTACTAAATTTCTAAAGTTGACAATCACCTCTTTCCAGCGCAAAAAACTACAAAGTCAGAAATCATGCGACAATCATCTCCGCTCCCCCAAAATTCACGAACAACTTGCATTGCCCGACTTCGCTTCTGGACTTGATTGAAGAGGTCTATGAACGAGAGAAGCGCGCGAAACACCGTGAACACGCCTACTTCGTCGGCCCTGTCGATTACTATCAGCACATTGACCCCATTTTTCGCGGCTTATACAACTTGTCTTGGACCAACTTCAGGGCTAACGAAGGACACGGTAAAGCGAATTTCTTGTTGATGACTATTGCTGACATTAGGACCAGGCCCGCGGAAGGCAGCCTATTTCTTGGACAACCCCCTCCTGACCGACCCCTCGCGTCCTGGAACCACTCGCCAAGCTATTATGGAGCGCGTTCGTGCACCAGTCAGGCCTGGCGAACAGTGAAAATGAAGCGCGACGCGATAAAGAAGCTTACCAATTTTGGATGCCCCGACTTGGTGGCGACAGCGGTGACATGCCTGAGGGCTCCGAGGATAAAAATCATCGCGATCGCTGGGCCTCTCTGACCGAACTTCAGTTCGATCGTCTCAAAGCCTGGAGCAAAGGCAATTTTGTCACCGGGACGCGTCCGAGTCCTGTGGACAATTTTTGAGAAGATTCCCGTCGGGGAGCAGCCTTGGGCGCTCACCAAAGCCGCTCTTCAGTGGTGCGTTGGTGCGCCTCTGTATCCTGGTATCGAAGTGTTCTGGCACGCCCAATTTTCACACATGTACAAATTGGACGAACCGACGTATCGCTTCGCTGACTCGGTCGGTCCCGGGGACTTGACCAAGGGATTATCGCTCCCTTGGCAAAATGATTTTTCATGTGCGTTCGTGTTGTCCCGCATGTAACCTTTTCGATAAGTGATACCAGGTGTAACACGGTGGGCATGACTACCCAGGACGGTTTGGAACTACTGTTAACAGTACGTTACATGGCTTAGCACTGGTGGCCATCCGTACGCCCGGATGATATTGTTACTCCTGAAACTTACGCCAAGGCCCGAGACGAATTTCAAGGCCAACCCGACATTTAGCTCTCAATCTTACCAGACGCACTCGCTGGGATGATGGCCTTCGGCGTGACGACAATGGTATGTGTTCTTTCTGCGGAGTCTTATTCTGCGTACTAACAATATTGAACAAAATATTTCAGACGAGCGTGTGGGGGCCTCAGACATGGTGCGGTACTGGCCGAAGCTTGGTTTCATCGCGCAGGAGCGTTCGGCAACGACGAGCGTGACAAAGTCCTTGCTGTACGGTTCGTCCGGTCTTCCAAGCTCTGCCGAGAAACTCTTTAATCTGTTTTGCATAGCGTATACGCGTTGTTCGGATGTGATCGGCGGATTGCTATTTTTCTCGTCGTCTTGCTCACCGGGTTTCTTGGGGTCATGATTGCTGTCCCGATTCTTGCATTTGACTGTCAGAATTTCTCGTCTTGATTTCCTCCTCTTCTGATGACATTTCGGACAGACACGAGGCTCCCTACCTGGCCCGGTCCGTGCCTCAGTATGTGCCTCTGCCTCCAAAATATTTGCTTTGCTGTAATGCCTGGCAGTCGCCGGAAAACATCTATTGCCGGGCCAAAGTTCATTATCGCCTTTTACGCTTCACCGATGTCAGTGACCCTGGCGACATGTGTCTAGCGTAAGGGCTGACGTGGACTGACATAGGACACTCGACATGGTCATGACTGGAATGACCCTGTATCGCGCTATTCACCAGCACAAGCGCGGTGGAATTACCTCGCTTATGCGTCGGATGGTCAGAGATGGCCTTCTGTACTTCTTCGCCATCACATCATGCAATCTGTGAGTAGCGTTTGCTATCCGCATCCTTTCGTTCGCTTATAGAATATCACAGGCTCAATGTGATATTCTTCATGTGCGCTGGTCGCTGGCTACCTTGTTTATGGCGCCTAACATCATACACGCAGTCAAGGAAATGTGCTCATTCAACCCATCAACGCCCCATGAGCATTCAAATCTCGACTGTTCTCTGCTGTAGGACTCGACCTCACATCTCTGAACATCGCGAAATATGGGATGGAACCTCATGAACCTGATGAGCACTATAAACATCATCTAAGGCCATATACGGCCACATCAGGCGACCGATATCTGGTTAATACGGTAAAACTACAGTTGCAACCCAGAAATAGTACTAGTACCTACTATGCATTGGTAAAGAAATAACGGACTCGGAGACCCCCGGCTTCGTCGCCGCACAGCCCTGGCCACACCCGAATCCGTAGCAGGTCCACACCCGAATTCCAAATTGCGTAACAGAGTACTTGTGGTTGCAGTTGAACCACCTAATCAGAGTCTATCATTCCAGCCAAAGGCCGGGCCAACGCATCACTGAGTGCCCAATTGGTTCTGGAAGGAAGCCCGGTAAAACGCGAGTCCGGCGTCGGGCCGCCCTTGCGGTAACGAGGTAAGAATGGCAACGTTCCGAGTTCGTAGCACCTGTCTGTGTACGAGAGTCCAGTTCGACGATAGCCCCATGAGAGCGCCCTCCTGCCCATCTATTCTGCCAGAGAACGGGTCCCGGAAGGAAACCCGGCCCTAGAGCGTCGAATTGAGCGCTCGACGTAATGAGGTACGAGCGACAACTTCTGTAGCGTCTGTCTATGGAAGACTGTGCTCAAGGATGGCCCCATTCAGGTATAGGCAATGGCCGCAGCACCTAGCGCCGTCGTCGCAGATTCGGAATCTTTGTATTGAGTGCCAATACACATGAACGTGCGCGGCTAAAGGGCGGAGTATCGACTTTGCGAAGATCGCGGCACGGCTGCATCCTGCCTTCCTTGGCCTGCAAGATCATTACATCTTCTCTTGTTTCATCCTGCGTGCACTCACTTCTGGCCAAGCAGACGGTGAAATCAGTGAGCGCATTCACGTGTGTCTGAAAGGGAGAACTTGCCCACTGCGCAGGGGGCGGAGCTCTCGTATTGTATCGTGCGCATGCTGACATCCGGTCGGACAGGCAGTGGGTTCGGTGGACGCTTCAATGTGCGTCTGGAAAAGCGACCTTGCCGACCGCGCAGCAGATTCGTCGCCAAACTCGATCGTCTCCTGCATCCGCAGGTAGCAAGATTCAGAGATATGTTCAGCAGTTCAACTTTCGAATCGTCATGCCAAACTTGTGTTCCTATGAGCACTGCTCTCGAGATGCTTGAGTATTCCTCTTGATTGCGGTCCAATTTTGCAATGACCTGTTCGTTCTGTTGATTCTAGCCTTGAGAGTGCCCTGTCATAGTGGTTTTCCCGAATCCGTCGGTATTCCCGCATCCCTCGCCGTCTAACTCCGATATACCTCTTCATCAGAAAATCGTCAGTGGTCAGCGTGGGCCCCACACATGTTCCCGCTCTCGCTCTTCAAGCTTCAAGATTCGCAGTTCGAAAGTGTCCGAACGAGCCAAATTTTCGGGATTTAGAAGGCCGGGCCCTGAGGACCCGGCGGTCGGCTTGGCGTGGTGCTGTCACCCCGGCATTTCATCTGGAAATTTAGAAAGTTCCTGAGCGAGGCTGTGGTCCTATTGCCAGAGCCTGGGACTGACGCGCTGGAGACTGGCAAGAGTACAGACGAACAAACCTCCGTACAAAGTCCGCATCTCCTCCGTGCTGACCGTCCCCTCTTCCCCTCTTCCCACTCCATAGAGGGATCTAATCTTCTGATGTTGGATCAGGGACGGGATAGACGATAGAGGAAGTGTGAGAACCTCCATGACATAGCTATCGAGAAGAGCTCTCTAGCGCTGTTCCGGTGGCGATCATTGATTCCCTCACACCGACCGGCGCGCTCTAGTTCGAGCGTTCTCATATCAACTGTCGGCCTTAGAGTGAAGTACTTGGGATGAAGAATCTTCGCAAGGCTATGCAGAACGTCAAGAAGGTGCTGGTGCTGCGCCCAAGTGGAGTCGTACCCTTGGTTTGGACGCGAACAAGGATGGGGTGAATCTTCGTTACTCGTTGCAAGGTCTCTGCTTTGAGTGGCCGCGGCGGGACGGCGAATAAAACTTGGATAGAGAACACGTAACGACCGCGTGGTCGGCTCGGTGTCGGGAGGCTAAGGCCGTTGTCATCGACCGAGCAGCGCCCCTTCAGAGAGCATCTGTCTTGATGAACTTCAGCAGTACTAGGACTCGGAGAACCGTAGAGATAGCCTTGAAGACCAGGCAACTTGTATCGCGGTGGCGGCGGAGGGAAACGCGAGATAGTTAATCGGACTCGATGGAATAGCATGGGACAGATAATGGTCCTCATGTTCATTTCACGGAGGGGGTGGAGTACGCGAAGTAACTTGGAAAGCGCGGCTTGCCAAGCACATCGGCTCTTCGGCATCAACGGACCAATCATCAATGCATCACCAAGCAGCACCAAATTGCGAAGTTTATTAATATTTACTTAATCCGTGCCATCATGTTGGTCCAAATCTTGTTTGCCCTGGGCTCCTCGTTGGATTGCCTCCCGATCGTGATCCCTTTTGCGATTGGGCATCTCTAGTAGCCGTACACTATTCAGGGCCGTCGTTTCTCTCCGAACATTGAACGACGCTTCTAAGTACTTACTAATTATCTTCCGCGCAGATCATTGCTGTTCTATTCGGATCCTTCAATCATGGATATGTATACGTCAAAGGCAACCGCAGGTGTACATCAGGACATCGGTCCGGACTGATTTTGCATGGAGATTGACCGCAGCTGATTTCGAGGCAGTCTCAGGCTTAGCCCCCTTCTGGGTTATACTACGGAGTCAAGCGCTTGGCATCATGGCGTGAAGCGACAGACAAAACACCGCGGAAATCTTGTGTTTACGGTAAGGGGAGCTTTCGACTATCGCTAAGACTCCACTAGACTTTCGAATTCAAGTGCCGAAGGAGAGTCTCAGAAATCTCCTTATGCGAGCTGAGTCGGGGTCCGACAGAGCTTTGGACTATACTTACGCCGCTATCTGGGGTTTGAATCTCTCCGAGGAACATATCGAAAAAATTTTGGAGTGGTTGCTTCGAGAACAGTAATCACCGTCTCTTCCGATACCATGGTGGATACCGGGGACCGAACTCATATCGTGTTGCCACCAAATCCACAGAAGACATCGTTGGCAAGGTCCTCATCGTGAGACGAGAGACAGTCGACGTATCTTGCGAGGCTGTGCGCATACAAGCTAACATACCGTCTCATTGCCAAGCCTCTGACTTTCATATAAAGTCTATAACAATTAGTGGTGCCCCAGCATCCTTTTACCTGTCGCAGCTCAAGAATGTCAGCTTCAAGAAAGGCAGCCCAAATGGTTGCCGCAGCTGCCGCTAGTAATGCCGATGGTGACCATCGCAAACGGTAAGCATTTTAATCATAATTTGCAAAGACGTACTGAGGTCTTTCAGTCGTCGCAACAGGACAACACAATCGTGTCTCAATTGCCACACGACCAAACGCATGGTACATTGAACCCTGCTTAGCCGGAACGTCTCACCAATGAGTGCAGTGCGACAGGAAGCGCCCCTGCTCCCGCTGCATACAGCTGGGGATTGTGCGTTTCAATTTCTTAAATAGTGCATTTGACGTCTGACGGAAACAAATCCAGGGCGGGAATTGTGTTTATGAGGTCGATGATCCCAACAGGCAAAACAAAGAAGACGAAGGCGCCAGATTAATGAAACGTATTGCCGAACTTGAAGAAGTCATTCGGGAGGTAAAGTGTAATAGGAGGACTTGGAACAAAATTATTTAATCGGCATTGCAGTTGAAGAATAAGCCACCTCCGCGTTCCTTTGGTCCCTCTTCCCCCTCCCCAAGTACCCTCTCCGACTCTCCAGCTCGATTCACACCTCCCCAGGCTACCCCTCCTTTGCGGTCCCCATCTTCGCCGAATCGCGGCTCCCAATCCTTGCAGCCGAGCACTCCAAAGGACCCAGTAGCATCTCTTGTGGCTGCGTATACAGGCTTGACGGACCACATGTTTGTCCGAAGGGGCGGCAACTGCGGATGCGTTAACGATGCTACATGCTACAACGTCGTCCTCGAGCTGTCTCTCCGACTCAGAAGGGCAGCGGATATTCTTGCACGATGGCCCAGTCATTCGAACAATATGAACTGCGATTTGAACTCCCAGATTTCTGATCTGGATACCTTGGCCAAGTTGGCCTCTTCTATTCGCCTGTCATGCACGATGCTGAAATTAATGACAGAGACGCCTTGCTTGATGTCCCGATTCAGAGTGGCTCGATGGCGGGCTACGCTCGTGGGCTTAGCAGGGTGGCTTCCCCAAGTGTGTCTCACCAACCTATCTTTCCGAACACCAATGGTTTCGTGTGGAATGCGGATGGTCAAGACGATTTCATGAACTGGAACAGAAAGTAGGAAAGTTCTAACTTCTTCGAGCGTATGACCCGAACAATGTGATATGTACAACGGACCTCTATCATGCATGTCGATTCAATCAGATTTCATTCTTAATTTCGAAAGCGCCGCCTTCGAGAGCTTCTGAGTCTCACCTGACTAAGTATCTCATATTTCCATAGTGCATAAGCTCAAAGCAGACAACAGACTCCCCAGGTGGGACCACGCGCGCGCTTGCTTGGCGCTCGGTGAGAAACGGACAGGGAGGATCATCAGCCGAGGGGTCCTTAACGGTGATGGAATGTTGGAAATGTCCGAATATCATGAGCAAGGACTGTAAAGACTAGAGGAGGCACTGAGAAGACCTGACGTTTCAAGTACGGATGTTTTTCAAAATCATTCTGCCCGCAGCATTGCTAATTGGCCGCCTCTTCTCCCTTTGAATATCGGCTTCGGGGATATCGGGGAGGGACGGGTTGACCGCTGTTGACCGTA